>QMIH01000475.1:187720-214102 GCA_003987875.1 Clarias batrachus | reverse complement strand
TAATGCTGTAATGTAACTGATTACTTTTTAATGACAGTAATTTCATAATGTAATTAGTTACTTTAAAAAGTAACGTCCCCCAACACTGGGCAACAGTGCTAACCACTAAGCACTAAATTCATATGTAAAAAAAAAAAAAAACACAGTCTGCATTCTGCTTGCCTTGAGAAATATGCTCACTCACTTATCATCTATACTACTTTAGCCTGTATTCAGGGACTTGGGGTGGCTGGAGCCTATCCCAGGAGACCTAGGGCACAAGGCAGGGAACACTGTGCGAATCCATCACAGGGCACACACACACACATACTCACTCAGTCACACACTACAGACAGGGCGATTTTGGGAACGTCAATTAGCTAACTCTGCACGTCTTTGGACTGTGGGAGGAAAACCGGAGTACCCGGAGGAAACCCCCATAAGARCATGCAAACTCCACGCACACGGAGACAGGAATCGGACCTGGTCCCTGGTGGTGCACAGCGACAGTGCTAACCACTACACCATCGTGCCACCTTTGACAAAAATAAGAAAAGTTAAAATACTGTACAAAGCTCTCGCCAAGGTGCCAGCAGGATTGAATGCAACACAACAAAAGATGCACTTAATCGCTGTTGCAGGCAAACAGCTCTCCATCATCAAGACAGAAAAGAAAAGAGCATCTGGATATTAAGTGGCTGTAGTATAAAAGAAACTGGAATGGAACGGCTTACACAGCAATAAAATGATATGGAAATTAATTATGAATGAGTGTGTCATTTAGGACTCAGGTAGTGAGAACATCAGTTGTCCCAGGTGGCACAAAAGATGCACATGCCTCAGAGTAAGTGCCTGGTGTAGAAACAGGCTCGTAGGCAGGCACAGCACTTTCTCACACTGACAYACACACAAACAGTATTCTCTATTCTGTTTTAAAGCAGGCATACAATTAAAAGGTGGAGATWATTTGAAAGATCGCATTTATTTGTAAAACATGGTTTGTTGCATAAGTATTCACCCCTTTGGATTTTCACACATTTTGTGACGGCACTGCTTGGAATTCASATGGATTCATTTGAAATTTTGAACTACTGATCTACATTTATCAACCATTTATCAGGTACAGTGTTTTATCATAAGTAACTTCAAACTGGGACAGGACACAACAGTGCAGGTGTGGCTTAAGGGTCTTGATCTACACAGCATGGTGGACTGTGGTCTGAATGTGAACCCAGCCAAGTATTTCAGCTGACCACACTGAGCAAAAAAAAATGCAGCAGGGACAATAAACATGAAAAAAAAAAAGACCATAGTTCAGTGGTTAGGTTTCTAAACATGAACCAGCTTGGCTTCTGTATCAGATCATTTGTTGTGGTTTATCCTACAGAGCTTGGGCCTTTAGGGCAAAAAAGRAAAATGTTTTCACAGACTTTCTTACATATCTTTTTATTTGCATTCTATGGTCTGATTAGAGCTGAGATATTTTTTTTGTTTGTTTTTAAGTCAGTACCAAAAAAAAGTGTTCCTATCACGCAGTTATGTTAGTTTTTCCAGACTTATGTTAAAGTAGGAATTTGCCTCTGAAATGGTCCATGAAGGGTACATTATGCAGTTTGAACAAGCTAAACGTGTACGTGTTGTGCTGTAATATTCATATGATACATTATTGAAACCGTAACTCCTGGYCCTGTTCTTTCCTCTTGCAATCAATAACTTCACTGGATAGCTACTGGTTGGTTGTGGCAGGCAGGTGGCAGCTGTGCAGTGGCGGTGCATCTCTGTGCCAGATTTAAACACCATTCCAGCCAGGTTTAAGTGGCTGCCTATTCACTCAGCACATGTAAATAAGGGTCGAAACACAAGGCCCAGTGACATATGCTGAGCGGCTCTTCATTTGCTTGCTCGACAAAATTATGGGTCAGGAGAGCTCTTGTGTGTGTGGGCCTGTGTGTGTATGTGTGTGAGGCAGTGAGCCAGGGAGAGGAGCATCTTATTTGGATATGAATGCAGCAGTATATGGGTTGACAGGCCGTTTGAGGGGGAGAGGAGCTCGGATGGGGGGGAGATGGGGACGAGAAGGGGGTGTCTGATAGGGACATCAGTTTCCTTAGACATTAACTCTCCYCCTTTACCTGAGCGAGCGAAATAATCATGCACCATGAAATGGAAGTGCAGCAAGGATCTGGAGGAGTGGACACACCAGGCTGTCTAAGGAAATGAAAGCCATTTTTTTAAAGCCTTGGATGGCTCTGATGTGCGTGTGCGCAAACGTGTTAGAGTGTGAAAAGTGGGGGGAGGAAACGTGTCACTTACTCGTGTTATTTCAGGAGAGCGCTGTTTCTCTTTCCTGAAATGATCTGCTCTGAATACAGTTGATGACATTGTTCCACCGGTGGAGATTTTTGTCACTGCACTCGCAGAAGCACTTCCGCAGAGCTTCGGGTTTAAGTACATTCTGTCTCGTCCATGCAGAAAACTTCGCATTTACTCACTGTGACACTACACACAGCACAGGGGGCACTGCAGCAAAAYCAGAAACTTGCAGTCATATACTGTATACTCTCTATACATTCATTCTCTATACATTCATTCATTCTCCTTCACTAACCACTAGATCCTGGTCAGCGTCGCAGTATCGTACCGGTCCACSGCAGACCAGTTGCATTTGTAATGTTTAAAAGTGATTCTCAACTAKAAAATCATGATTAACAAACAAAGAAACAACATGAATGATGCTCGGTTATTTATATTTCTCTGGCACCGAAATAGTCTCAGCCCAAATCAGMACACCATCTAATTAGCTCCATTCTTTTCTCTCAAAGGCATCTTATGAGGCATGTGTAGCATTATCAGCACCACATCCTTAGACCTTAGTCAATCAGACATGCCTCGRGGGCATTTCCTGTACATCCTACTGGCAGAACAGAACACTTCACAATYGGAGAGAAATATTAATTAGTTTATGTTGAATAATGAATGAAATAAGCCTATTTCAAGAGCTACCAGCTTCCAYGCTGATCAAATCATCCATTTACTAATTGCCCTCACCTCTTCCTCATTGCCTCCTGAGTTTCTTCTGTATAAAATGTCCTGTTAGTTCGTTATTCACATTACTACTGTWTACTGGATTGTACAGTGGAATATAGGAAGAAGATTAAGTAGTCTGTTTCACAGTCCATCATACAGTAGCATGGGTACATGGATTTAGCCAAACTGACAGTTTTCAACAAGGCACTAATATAATGTACAGGACCTGAAAACAAAAAAGGAGGAGGTCTAACATCTGGCTCAGGATGCTGGCACACTTCAAGGATGGCTGATCTAATTATTTGCACTGTTCACTCATCCCCAGTCGGAGACAGCTGAAACTGTCTGCTGCATTAGACTGGCTGACATCGAATGAGAGCTGTAAGGACCCCATCGAAATAAATACTACACAGTCATCAGTTCACACATGATATACCCTGCGCCCTAATGTACAATACAAACCTATCAATTTGTACTAGGCTCGCCTTAAAATGTTATGTCTCATAGGAAGCAAATCTTCAGCAGTAAGCACTCTGGATCCTAAACATGCTCCCCCAGCATTTCCCATTGCTGCCCTCCAACATATGTTCTGCTTATACATCCCAAAAGGCATGACATCGCTCAGATGTTTAAGGGCAACTGCAAATCTATGCAAAGCATTTACATGCTGTGTGGCTTTGTTCCACACGAACTTGTAGAGAGCTTATGCAAATCAGTGCAATCAAACAACAAACGCCTGCTATCCAGGCTAAATTGCAGCATTAAATGGATGTATGCGTATGTGTGGCATTTCCAAATACCTCTTGGTAAACAAAGATAAAAAAACAAAACAAATGCTCCTGTAGGAACACCAGACTGAGGGCTGTTCAGTGCTCGACTACGTGCTCTGGAGCACAGCCTGCATTTAAGTTCATCGTATATATATCATCGTAGCCAAGACGGCTTAAAGAATTGAACACACCAGCTTAATGTGAATCGCAGGCTCATGTCTGCTAATGCACTTAGAGCAGGACACTGCTCACGGAGCTCATTTGTCAAAGGACCATGCAGCTGGCCAAAGCCTAAGAAGGGACCTGGCCTTCCTGACCTGGCCTTTAACTGGTCTATCCTTCAGCCTAGAAACCAAGAAAACAGATTAGATCAGTCKCAGWATTGCAAAGATTTTTAAATTGGTCATTCTGACTCGAGATCAATTTCCTCATGGGGACCGGCTGGCTTAAGACTGGCACAGGGTCAAGCTGAAATTTGATCCTGGATCAGCAGTGCTAATATAACACCGGTTGTGGAAACATACTCAGACGACAAACATTGCAACATCTGCATGAATATTCTCATTGAGAAAACAAAGTGTGATCACAGCTTTGACAAAGTGTTAATGTGTGACGTGTTAACTTGCTTAACAGAACAACATCAGGTCACTGACACAGTGAATATTTCCTGCTCATCAATGAATCATATTGGTATTCCTACTTGGATGCCGTTCAACATTTTTTTCCCCCCAAGCAGATGCTCCCTACGAAATACATCACACCCGTATTGTGGTTTAGTCACACCCACATATCCAGGTCCTCATTGTTCTGTGTTTCCTGTGGGAGACAGGAATCATCTACATACACTGAGCTTAGACACTGGATCTTTGTCTTGGCTTCATCCGAACTGCTGGAGACGATGCACAAACAGCTGCCAGTAACCAAAATGTTTCACCACCTCTTACAGGCCAGTGACTATACGAGCTACTTTGGCATGTTCACTTTATGATTGATATTACAAATGTGCTGCGGAATCATCTGTGACTTGTACAATGACATGAGAACATTTATCTGCTCGTATTTCAGCACATAGCACTGCCTGCCTCGATTACAGTTAAAGATGAAGTTTAAACAAAAAAACAAAAAAAAAACAACCTAACAAAACTGCGAATGTGCTTGTGGTTCCCTGAGAGTCCGCGAGTCAATTTACTGTAACCAAAAGAAGACGATTAGAAAACCATGAAACTGCTATTTTCAGGGATGTAAAAACAAAAGGCCACCTGGTATAGACATACTGTAACATGTCTGTCTATCCATAGAATTTTTAGACAAAGTCTATGAATGCAGCTCCTCATGGAGTCCATCAACAACAGAAGAAGTACTATCGTTTAGATTAACTTGGGTACATAATTAGAAAAATAAAGCAATATATACCAAATAGATTTGTAAGATTGAAATGAATAAATTCATGAATATCTATGTCATTACTGATAGTTTCGGTGTGACGACTGATAAAGAACTGGGCAGAAGCATGAAATTTGTAATTTATTCCTAAATGTGTTTTTCAGTCGCAACGTTACGCACTCTTATCTGTTGCCGTGCCACATTTCAATCCCTTTTCATAGCATTATTAGCAAAATGCAAAACTCCCCCCGTCTCTCTTATTCAAGCGTAGAGTTAAAATAAAAGGCATTTAAATGCGAACATGCAGCATGGCCATGCTGGCTGCACATCAATAATGGTTTCATAATTTTAGAATAATAGCGCAGCGTCATCTGGAGATTGCCATTAGGCAACTGCGTTTTTTATATGTGACTCCTCTCCACATGAGCTGTTTTTGCTTTTTTGACTCGGGATTCCGATGGTTACAGTGTTGCAAAGATCATGAGAAAGAAAGTTCATACGTGAGGCGGTTCAGGGATATCATTCTGGAAAACTGACAAGAAAATGATGTAAAAACAGTCAGTTATAGTCAGTAATATATGCTGACATACAGTAGAAGCTATGAACGTATTTTCCCAAAATGCTGTGGGAATGTTTTATTTAGGTTGCTTTCTAACTTTAATTTGGTCTCTCCATACAAAGATCATATTTGGTTAAGGAGCCAGGCTAACGCACACAGCAGAGTGAATTTCATCAGTCTGCTGAAAGTGTAATTTCCTCCCTATCTGATCAAGTTTTTAGATAGTTACACATCATAATAAAATGCACATAAGCCTAAGCGATTGAGTTTGCAATCAGATACCAGCTGTCAGAATGTCTGCAATGCTCCTGAACCATTACATTATTAAAAGAGAGAAGGGTTCTTACAGATTCTGTACAGATTACAGCAGAATTTTTCTGTTAATTTTTTTTAATGCCATAATAGAAATGTCTGCAGAAGAGAACTGAAATGTATGCCCCTCTGGTGTTGTGTGATCAGAGTGAAGTGACAACAATGAGGCTTGTGTGTAAATGCTGTGTGTGACCTTTATATCAGGTGATGAGACAGAGGCTGATGTGAATGATGATGATAATCAAAGTGGTAACTTATTTGACTCATTATAAACTTTTACCATGCAGATTTGACTGTAATGTATTTATTTATTTATTCCAAAACATTAATCTTAATATTATATAAATTCCCTTGTGCCAGTGGGAAGCTCARGCCCCTCATCAGGGCATCWGTCCTTTTATGGGGTTGGGTCTCCATGGATCGGATCGGATCTCCATCAAAGTCTCAATCCAAACCCAATCCGATCCACGGGGATGGGTCCCTATGGATCGGATTGGGTTTGGATTGAGACTTGGATGGAGATCTGGGGAATTTGTTGAGAATAAATCAGCAACTTTTAACTCTTTTCCTGCTAAGCCCCCATGTACAACCGGCTGCACCGGATGTTCAGATACCTTTCTATCATGACTTTTTTCAGGGATTTATACTACATTGGCTTTTCTGTGGAATTGATCCAGACGAGCTAGGCTTTAGTCCCCACAGGAATAAATACCCATGATCCTAACTCCATTTAACTGGTATATAATTGATAATAAATGTTATTCAATTCACCTGACAATGGTGCTAATGTTGTAGCTGAAAGGAACTACACTGATTATCCATAAAAATGGAAAACACATTTAAACCACTGACAATGGAGATAAATAACATTTGATTATTTTATTGCAGTGGCACATGTCAAGGGGTTCTTGAAGTTGATGTGTTTGAAGCCAGGAAAAATGGGCAAGTTTAAGGATCTGAGCAACTTTGACAAGTTACAAATTATAATGGATGGATGGCTGAGCCAGAGCATTTCCAAACGCCAGTTCTTGTAGGATGTTTCTGGTATGCACTGATTAATGCCTACCAAAAGTGAAGCAAAGAGGAACATCTGTACAAAACAACAAGGCCCAACCAGACTGCAAAAATTCCTTAGAAATTGTTGAAGGAACATGACAAAGTTCAAAGTGTTGATTTGGACTCCAAATTCCGCAGGTCCCAGACAGATTGTGCAATTGTGAGCTGCACTGGACAAACAAGTCCGATCTGTGAAGGCATTGCCTTGCAACTTGCAGGAATAAAAGGATCTGCCCTTAACATCTTGGTGCCAAATGCCTCATCACACCTATAGAGTTCTTGTGTAGTCCATCCAGTGATTCGTCAGAGCTTTTATGGTGGCACAAGAGGGACTTGAACAATATTAGGCAGGTGGTTTTAGTGTTATGGCTGATCTGTGTATTTGTGGTAGTGAGACATGATTAAGGGGTAATCCTTCCTAATAGGTAAGGCGAGAGCAAAAGGGCTTCTGGTGGAAAGGGGGTTGTTGTGGTCTGAGTGAGAGATTATGCATTTCATTTCTCTCTCCTACACACACGCGCACGCGCGCACACACCCTGTGACCCTTTGTATGTTTATACACACAGAGCCAGTGAGCGAAAAAAGCCTTCTCATCTCCTAGTCCAATTCCTAGCTGCCACTCAACTTCAAAGTCCTGGGGTGTGCTGGATTTCTTAACCCCAAAATATAGAGTGTTTTGTACAGAGGGGACAGAGCTAGCAGTGTGCTGTGCTTGTGATTAACCCCTGAGCAAGCATTGCCCTCCACAGCCAGACAGATCCTCTTTCTCAGGGCTTGGCCCTGTAAGCCGAGCCAGCTCCCATTGCCCACTTCAAAGTCCTCCGCTTGCCAGGAATGTCAGCTTCAGAAACCCAGGGAGGGTGGCGGGACAGAGATCTAGTCTGTGCTATGTGTATGTTGGTGTCCAAGTCTGTGTATGTATATGCATGCGTATGTGTACATTAAGCAAGACATATCCAATTATTAGCATGTGAAATGAGGAAAGATTGAAAGTGAAAGAAGGATGACTGAAAATTTGCATGCTTTTATATATCCATCTCTAGACCACAGAACATTGCCTCTCTTGGCCCTAACACAGTTAACCACCTCTTTTTTCATTTGCAGTGGACTGGAGTCGTTTTTAATCTAATTTGGCTGCAGAACACAGGACATTGCGTTAGTTTGCCCAATGTTTGAACCACTTATTTCTCACTAGTAACAGAGAAAAAAATGTTCAGAGGTTAGAAGTCTACATTAGTGCTTCCCCACCAGAAGTCAGCCTCAAGCTTATCTTCTACCTAAGAATGTTATCAGCTCCTGCTTGAGATGTGACCTCACTACAACCCTTATGTCTGCCTGAAAGTTCCTTGCCATGTGAACAATCATACAAAATGCACAAATGACAAACATTTCAAATGCTTGATCATTCTTTATAGAAATCCTAAACTCCAATCAGACAATCATTTAGACGTAGCACAATGCCTATATTCATGCAGGTCATAAGCTTCCTTTAATCTTCACATCAAACACTAGACTGCTGATCTTCTGAGATTTTCACACAAATTAGTGTGGTTTGAGAAATGGCAGTGACGTAGTGGTTAGCACTGTTGCCTTGCACCCTCGGGGTCCGGGTTCGATTCCCGTCTCTGAGTGCATGGATTTTGAATGTTCTCCCCGTGCTTGGTGGGTTTCCTCTGAGTACTCCGGTTTCCTCCTACAGTCCAAAGACATGGCATTCCCAAATTACCAGTAGTGTGAGAATGAGTGCGTGTGTGTGCCCTGCGATGGATTGGCACTCTGTCCAGGGTGTACCCCACCTCATGCCCGAAGTCTCCTGGGATAGCCTCCAGGCCCACCGCCACCCTGTATAAAGGATTAAGCAGTATAGATGACGAGTGAGGGAGTGGTTTGAGAAATGAAAAACATCCATTAAGCAAAAATCCCATGTTAATAAAGATGACCAGACTTGTCGAAATTTATGCCAAATGGGGCTACAACATGTCAAGCCTTATACCAAATGCTACAGTGGGCCACAAAAGCTATAGTATTCACAGATTCATCCAAACTAGACATTTGCAGATTGGAAAAAGACCAGCCTGTTATTTAATGATTGCATGAATAATATTTATCAATCAGCCACTACAAGGTGAATTGGATAACTCCGATTATCAATTACAGATCAGTAAACTGGCCATAACAGAAAAGCCCCAGAACACCCAGTGGATCACAGCCTGCCATGCGCGAGGCTTAGCATGCAAACAATTCAAGGTTGTTGACGCGGCCTCCAAACTCCCCAGATCTCAATCCGATCAAGCATCCATGGTATGCGCCGGACAAACTATGATTCATGGAGGCCACACCCCACAACCCACAAAACCGAAATGATCTTCTGCTAACGTCCAAGTGCCAGAACCACAACACACCCTCAGAGGTCCCATGGAGCTACGCCCTGATTGACCCTGGTGGCACAAAGGGAACCTAAAGCTCAGATGGTGCTAATGTTAAAAGTTAGAAAGTTATGGCTGATCGATGTAGGTGTTCCTTATCTGTACAGGCGGTCTGTGAATGTATATATATAATATTTTTCTATAATATGAAATGTAGATAAAATATTTTTCTAAGATGCCTAAAGTATGAAGAAGAAGCTCTCTCTTAACACGCATCCGAATTTCCATAAATAATCTGCATGCTGCATAAGTACATTAGATCACTGTTTTTCACACCATGGAGTCTAAATCTATCTCATGCACACTATGAACCCTTCTGTAAATTACAAACCTGCACTAAAGCTGTGAGTAGTGGTAATTAACAACTGTTACTAGTGCTGCGTTTTGCAGAAAAGTGTTCCACACTTGCACAGCATGGTGGACCTCTGAGTTACCACACGCAGTGTGAGAGTGAAAAGAGACAGGTGCTTTTATTCTCTCTCTCTCTCTCTCTCTCTCTCTCTCTCTCTCTCTCACTTAGTTATTTCTGCATGTCCTACCTTTTTCCTAATCTTCACATATGGCTATGAATGAGCACTCTCACTCGGAATGGGAAGTAAGACTCATGAAACTCATAAATCATCAAATAATTCATGCTTATGTTATAATTAAGAACCTGATTAATCTTAAGAATCTTAAGATCAGTCACAGCTAAAAAGATTGTCAGCTACTGTATAAATGGTATGAATGACATGCAAATGCTATTTTTACTTTTACCAGCTTTGTGTATGTATTCCTAGGTAGTGATACATGCCCATAAGTGTTTCTGTCTCAATGTGTCAAATCAGTCATTCAGCTTATATTGTGATTTTGTGATAAGTGAAAGCTGGTCATGTTTCCGGTCATGTTGGATGATGGTGATGATGTTTTGGGAGCTGGTACTATTGTTGTTCCAGAGGAATACCTAATTCTACTAAAGCCATTATAGCACCGTTACATTATAACCAGGTGACTTGTACTAATTGAATACTGTTTAAAGAAAGTTGATCAGAGATCTTATGTTTTATTTGATATTGGAGAAAATCTGTCTCTCACTTTTAGCAATTATTATGCTAGTAAATTATACAGCATCTGATAACCTGTGTTCATGGACTCTTTCTGGACGCTCTTGATATTCATTAAATAAGTCCTTTTTTTGTTAATCTGATGCTTAACTTCAGTCTTTGCTTTTTCTTCTTATATTTTTATTACCACCATGACACATGGTGGCGTACACCCTGGATTGGGTGCCTACCCATCACAGGGCACAAGCACACACTCAAACACCATTTGGAAATGGCAATAAGTCTACACTACATGTATATACTGTGTGTCTGTATGTTCTTCTGTATGTCTGTTCAGCCAGATTTTGTCACAGCTTCACATAAAACTGGCTGGATGGACAGACTTTAATGAAATGTTGGCCRTACTTTGGTATTTGTTAAACTTTTAGACTTTTTTTTAACTGTTAACTATTGTTAAAAGTTAAACCTGCACCAGAAATTAAATCAAAATGTTTAGTTGTAGTGAAGTTATGAGGAGTTACAATATGTGCCAGATTACAAGCTGAATGTTCTGACAAACTGTAGGTGCGTCTTAAATCGACTGCTGGACAGAATTATTAAAACTTTTGCAGTACTTGCAAATCTGCCTGAAGTCTAACCGGCACCATAAGTGATATTAAAATATTGAGGAAAAGCTAAGTAATGACCTGTAATGTTCCAGATTTAATAATCTACTTGCTAAATGTAAACAAACACCTGCACCAGCAGACATCAATTAAAAATATAGATTAAGAATATTTTTTTACTGGGATTACTTAATATTTTCACTGCTGAAATAACAGCGCTGAAGTGATACAAGTGAATTAAGGTCGGTTTAAAAAAAAAATCTTTATCCGATGTACTTTTTTGATTTCTCATGAGCGATTCACTCTTTGATTACTGAACAGTGTGTGCAAGTGGAATTGGCTGACGAGTTCTGCAAAAGTTTCATTAAATTCTGTCCAGCCCGTTTTGCATAATGCTGTAACAAAATCCACCTGGACAGACATACAGACATGCAGACATACAGACATGGGTCCTCCAGTGTATGAAACGTAAAGATATCATTAAAGGAGCGAGTTCTGACCAATGTACAGATAAAACCTCTCTTTTATTTATATTGATAATCTCATTTCACATTACTGAAAATAATATTTATACCTTAAAGAGCAAAACACGTTCATTAGATTTTTTTAATCAAATAATATTTAGCTAGCATAGTTGTCATGTGACTTCCTAAAGGCAGTTCGCATGTCAGCGCCGCCTTAGTTGCCAACTTCTGAAACGCTTCACTCAAACACACTGACTTTGTGAGCCATATTATGAAAGCATTTGTGCCTTATAACCTTATTTGTTTATGATTTTAAAAAATAGTCTTACAGCTACTTTAATTTATAGCTATCTAGCATGATAAATTCTAGTAAATTCATTGCAAGTTTAGGACAAACAGCTGTTCAGTCTTATGACCCAGGATCTTATGATCCAAATTTAATATAATATTGCATATAGGTGGATTTTGTGTTGACAGGATGTATACAGTTATTATCTGCATTATTTCCAGAGATTATTGGTTGAATTGCCCCAAATCTGTTTCCATCTATACACTACGGGTGCACACAGAAATGGTCATCTGAGCTGTTCGTGCCACATTTTTAAATAATTATTGCAGACAACAAATTAACCAGCTATAAATCAAGCTAAATTACTGCTTTCCCCATTTTAAAGGGACCGAAACAGCTGCTCAATTGTTCCCTGGCCAGGTGTGTGACTTTACCTCATTATGGTACATACAAGTAAACAGATTAAAGGTGTGGAGTTGATTTCAAATGTGCCGTTCTATTCGGAATACCAAGTTTAAAGAGCTGTGACTTTCAGTGAGGCAAGCCGTCATTATGTTGAAAAAATGTTTGCTGTTGTCCAGGGCAATCCACTTTGACTTCTGATTGGTGTGGGTTTTAAAAGCACTCAATCTAAGAATAACCTTAGAATAATAAAGCAGGGCACTGACATGGCTGCACACCTCTTCTAAACATGCCATACAGAGGCAGTGCCCAGTCCATCCAAACTTATCACATGGCTGCGAGAACGCTGAATATTATTTACATATGAAATCTGCACTTATATCACTGGTAGCAAATTTGAAATTGTGTACCTTTTTTTTTTGGTTTAAACAATAATCCCATTATTTCATGTACCACTGAAGACAATAGTGACAATGCAAAAGTGCAAAGAAGCAAAAAATGTGCAAAAGCAATGCAATCCATCTATTCAGTCAGCTAGTTGGGTATTTTTAGGAAGCAAAACGTATAAGATGTCTTGGCACCAAATAACATGGGCTAAGTTTTGTGTTGTCCAGGAAGCTAATGGTGCTTAGGATCATAGGCTCTGAGGTGAAAAGTGTAATAAACTTTTGTACTCAAGTACAAGTCCTGTTACTTACAGTAAGTGAAATTTTACTGAAGTACAAGTAAAGTTAACATTATAAAAATCTACTCGAGTAAAAGTAAAAAGGTAGCTCATTAAAAAATTTAGTAAAAGTTAACGAGTTACTTTTTTTTAATAGTGGGGGTGGGATGGGGGATTCTAGTGTAGTTCAAAAAAGTCAAGCAGATATAAATCTCAAACTAGTTGTTTTTCAGATGAAGGACACCTTTGCATAATGATGCAATTTTTTTCCTTCCCCGTTTGCATTATTTTATTATTATTTTTCATTTTCATTAATTTATTTTTTACTTAGTAGCAAATATGATTTCAAATGTAGCGAAGTACAATACTTTGAAAACACAATTAAGTAAATGTAAAATTACAGATTTTAAAAACTACTTTCCACCTCTGCATAGGCTATATCATTGTAGAATAAAATATAAAAACCCTTTATTTCCACAAGGGTTCCAACTGCAATGCGGTCATAGGAGATTATCGCTGCCACTCTAGCAAATGCTTGTGATTCTACCAAGTTCACCACAGAGCATTTCAGAATTGTCCCAGAAATGTGCTGATCTACTACTAAAGATACACTTGTGACGTGCGCTGCTTCTGCTTCTCTTCTGAAATCAGTTCTCCTACCAATCAGGTAGTAATTCCCTACAAACTTTCATACCAGCCTCAAAGTTCAGCTAGCTTGTGTGGTATGAAGCATGCGCAAAGGACGACGAAACAAAACCGCATGCACATTTGTTTTATTTTGGCACAGGTTTTATGCCAGATGCCGTTCCTGACACAAGCTTACCATTTTTATCCAGGCTTGGGACCAGCATTAAGGGAGCCCTGCAGCCCCAGCATGGTGAGGTGGCATTGGCTGGGATGCAAACCCGGGCTTTCCACATGGCAGACGAAAAGCATACCACTGAGCCACCAACGCTTCGCTTTTAAGGCAATTCATCTATTGAAAGGTCATACAAGTCAGTCCTTTGACACTGTAACTATGTGTTATTATTACTTGACCCAAACAAAGTTAAACGAGTCATGTCTTTTCATTTATTCCCAGAGCATTTATACATGTTTTTAAAAGCATAGTTGAAAGTTGAATTTTGAGAGCCACAGACAGTCATAGCTACAGCTGTCTGTATACTGCAATTTTTTAAGTGTGCCATCTATTGCCCTACTTTGGTAGTACATATATAATTATCACTCATCAATTCTCTTAGAGAGTTCTAATAGGACTAGATGTGCAATAGTGCTGGAATATTGTGAGGGTGTCCTCTAACTAGAGTTTCTTCTATGGGCTTTTAAAAGCCCGAGATCATCTTTGATTTTATCCTGCTTGAGTAAGCCACAACACTGTAAGTGTTTCATGTAGCAGAGAACACTGAGCTGAGTATATTGGGCCTAAGCCGGAAAATCCATTGCCCATAAAGATCCAGTGCCGTCGATCAACCCCATACTTCGTTTTCGGCGGAAGAGACAATGAGCCGCTGCTGCTCAGCAACCTGAACCAGGCAGAGGAAATGCTCTGAGCCCCTCAAAAACAACAAACCGCTGAGCTAAGACATTTCCCCCTCCTCCTGTAAGACTATCTCCACTTCTGTTAAAAGGTGAAGTGCTCTGATCTGACCAAAGTCACGCGTGCACAGTCTGGCTCCTCTTCTGGCATCTGTCACTGACAAGCATCTAAGTCAAGCAACCTGGATGCAAAGGCTAAATTTGCACTGATGGTACTGATGATAAATCTCACAGGTGAAATCTTGGGAATAACATGGAAAAAAAAAAAAAAAAACTAAGCAACAACATATGTGTAAGCTGTACTCCCTGTCAGGAACATGGACTATAAAAAGAATAAACTTCACAATGGAACTATAACCTGTCAATCAGCACACTAAACTGGCTGAAGTCACTTGGCTGAAATTACTTTAGTTTCTAGTAAGGCACGAAGTTTGTTGCCTTTAAATATAGAAGTTCATCTTCAAGAGGAAGTCAATTTCTTGGAAAACTGCACTTAAAACTTTATTAAAAAACAAACCTGTCCATTTGCACCAGTTTCAAACTCCAAATAATAAGCTATTTGCTCACTGTAATTCACACATGCAGACTTGGAGCCATAAACAACAGAAAAAAGTGTGCTGAAAATGATGATGGGTCTTGGATCAGTATGCTATGTAATATTCTGCTCTCTCCACGGAGCCACACTACACCCTGGCTCCGTGGTTTGGCAAGGGTCAGTTAAAATGGAACTGAACAAAGCTACTCTGGCTTCGAATCAATACAGCCTAACAGCCTGAGGGAGCTAAGCAAAACTGTACGAGTGAGCCACTTTGAGTTGCCTGTATGAGATTTGACCTGTTGAGAAACAGAAGCAGATGAATGATAAAGTTTCCAGGAAGCCATAATGCCATGGCTCTCCAGTGAGTTCTGAACTGCTGAACATAACTTAGTAGAGTTGTATTGCTTGTCTGTTATGTATAGTTCATTGTCAGTGATCCAGTATAAAAAAAAAAAAAAAATGACCACATTACATGCTTCCTTGCACAATTTTTACTCATACTGGTTTGTAACCACGAATGACTGATATCTGTCTTCGACATACTGTAAATGCGAGTGTCCCCTTAAATGCCACACGTACAGTATGCACTTTCGCAGTCGATTGTTTCACTACAATACATGATTTAGTAGGTTCCTTCCAATTCTGCTAGGATAATATTGGGCAGAGCTTTCAGAACACCCTCGGTTTTTAAGGTATAATGTCACAAGATGGTGTAAACATTCTTTTTACATCCTGGTCCATGTTGACCGTTCTGGTCCGATTCTCCTACCACATTTCCAAGGTCTTCTCCTGGATTTAAATCTGGTGACTGAGAAGGCAGCTGAAGAACATTGGGCTCATTGCCACGTCCGTGAAACCAGATATTTTTGCTTTGTTACATGTTGCATTATCATGTTGGAAATAACCATTAGAAGATGATAAATTGTTGCACATAGTCAATAACAATACTCAAATAATATGTGGCACTCAAGCTATGATTGCCTAGCATTAATGCACCCACAGTGTACCAAGAAGACATTCCCCACACCAATACATTACCTCCACCAGTCGGAACTGTTGACACAAGGCATGGTTAGGTCTATGGGCTGTTGGCACCAAATTCTAAGCATAATATCTGTGTGCATTGAAATTTAACAGACTGTCCAGTTCTGGTGAGACTCCGTCCACTGCAGTTTTTATTTTTTATACACCCAATTGCATGCATTGCACTGCTGTCACACACTTGGACACGATTGCACATGAGGTGTTCTTAATAAAGTCCTCAGTAAATGTACATTAAATCTCTTTGGGAAAAGCTTCATGAAGTCTGATGTAATGGCTGATTCTAATTTATGTCACAAACCAAATAGGCTAAAGTCTGATTTTAAAAAGATGAGATTTTTGTGTGCACACAGCACGGAAAGAAAATCAGATCTGTGTCACATTAAAGCTGAAAAGTGCATCTGAGTCATTTCAGCCCAATGTGAAAGTAGTGACAATCACTTTAATTCATATTGCTGAAATAGTTTCATGGATAAGTTTCATTTAATAAAATGCTCATCTCTTCCCAAAACCAGTAATGCATTATTCGTTTTGTACACGCTTCCATAGATACACGGGGTGCCTCATTTTGCCCCCTTCTTTCTTTCTTAATAACTTTTTTCGTACCATACTGTTCACCTCCGGAGCATGTAAATGCTGGTGTTAAGGGGGCAAGCATTAATATTTTAATACTGTTTCAACACCAAAAAACCAGATAGAAGCAGCACCAGAGAGTGAAAACACATTTTACCTTAAAGCTGAAATCACTGCAGTGTGTTTATAACAAAGCTTTTGAAGCCATCTGAAATACAGGGTGTATAATTAAGGAGACTGAGATTTACTTCAGTTACTTCAATAGATACTGTAGCCTGTTATACTTTACTTAGAGAGCTGTTTGGCATTGTGATTGCTCCAACAGCAGGCTGCAATTATTTCAACAGCTTTTCACTTAGCCTACCTCATAAATGTGCCTATTTTGAATTTCTTTATCATTTCTTCTTTGCAGATGTCCTGAAATGCCTTTCCATTGTATTTGTTCAAATGCTGCTAAAAAGAAGACCTAGGAAATTTCTGTTCCAGGCCTGCTATTATCGCATCAAATCTGTTAGGGCCCATGTGCACCTTAGCCTTCGTTGCAATCTGCCTCCTGTAATTAATTACTTTTTAAGTCATTCAACCCGAAAGCAATTAAGTAATAAAGGCTGGCCTGTTCAATAGTACAAATCACAGTTCTTTATTAGGCTGCTGCTTGAAGAGTGGACATTAACAGCATCTGACATTGACCAAAATTAAGATGCTAAGGATTTGACCCTGTCAATCACAGTCTTATTCATTTATTTTAATTGAAAATAGAGCTCTGTGTTAAGTGGTTGAAAGACATAGAATAAAAACAACAATGGAGATTTGAATGCATTAAATCTTTAAATATAAAACAAAACAAACTAAACGACCAGAAGGTACTTTTTGATACAATGTTTATGAAATATTGTAATAGTAAATCATATGCAGTCAGTGCTATGCCAGAATTGGGGGAAATTTGTATTCATCATACATTCATCTAGCATAATTCAAAATACAAGAAAGACAGACATGAAAGAAGTCTTGGTGTCTTAGTGACAATGTGAACGAACAAATAAATGGGAAGCGACAGTAAAAGTATGAGAGAATACACAAACAAGCAGAGAGAGAGAGAGAGCACGAGAGATTGTGATATGGTAACACTTTCCAATAAGGGTATATAAGTTGACAGTAATTAAAGAACACAGAAGGAATAACTCATCAGAAAGTAATGAGTTAATAATCAGAGACAAATGAGTAAGTCATTCATTAACAACTCGAAGGGCAAATTGCTCATCATTAACTGAGACATGCGCCAGTGTTTCAAATGAAAGTAATTAAAGCATTGCTTGATATGTGAGTTATCAGGAGTTAAATGTGTTAATAAGTACACTGCTGTTGTTTTTGTTTATCCTTTTTATAACACCATATGCTGGTGTACAGTTCTTTATAGAGGCATATATTACACTAATTGATTCATATAGATGATTTAATAATTAATATGATTGCTCTACCTGTGCTTGACGGGTTTCCTCCAGGTGTTCTGATTTCCTCCCACAGTCTAAAAGACATGCAGATTTGGCAAATGTGCATTTCTAAATTACCTGTAGTGTGTGAATGTATGTGATTGCGCCTTGCGATGGATTGGAACCCATCCAGGGTGTACACGATATAGGGCCCCGAGTCCCTTGTGATATGCTATAGGCCTCCTGAAACTCTGTACAGCATAAACAGGATAGAGTATGTGTGAGCGAGTGAAATGATTGTGCCAACTCGAAGATGTTAAGTACTGTATGTGCTGTTGTGCTGGATATCCGCAGGTCTGTTATGCAGTCATAGGAATGAGTGCAATATTGTTTTTATACATTATTATTTAAAAAAAAACTTAGATTTTTCATTAAACCAGTTATTTTACTCCATAATGAAATCATATCTTCCTGATAATGTAGGAAATAACTAACTGCGACTGATGGAGCTGGCGACTGATAGTTAATACCAGGGGTGAACGTTGTTTTCAATGTATGTAACTATGTAGCTAAAAAAAAAATATGAATGCATATTTCTATTATATATTGTATCTTACAGAACAAGTAAGGTATTTTTTCAGTTTTCTTTAATTTGTTGAAAAGCTATTGAATGACAGATTTTTTAAATGAAATATTTATAAAAGCTGATTCAAATATTGTACTGTATATTGTATTGATATAAAAATTTTGTATCGTTACAAGGACAGCAGGATAGTGAGTTATTTGAGGTCTTGATAAAATTATTAGAATTTCTGTCATTTAAACCTGTTTTTACTGAGTGAGAGTGAGTAATTTGAACCTCTATCTATGTGTTCGTGCCGAGATCTGGGTTTTAGCTGGCGTGCTAACACTATTTATCTCTTTCATTATTTTCATTTTTACATTTGCTAAACTCCAATCTTTATCACAGACAAACAAAATAAACATCAAAATACAAGAGAAGCACAGACCAGGATAATCAGAAAATTATGTTTGCTTTCTATTCCTTGATTTAGCTAGCTAGCTAAAGTTAGCTGTTAAAGTTAGATGCTATCAGCCCTGGAGATGTGCACAGCCTCAGGCAAATTCCTATATATTCCACCTGTTTTCAGTTCCCAAGCAGTGGTATTTAAAACTATAGAGAAGCAAATATTTTTCCTTCACTTATATTTTAGCTACCTGGGCTAAATGTTAATGCTATGTTTACAATGAGCAGATATTTAGTATGCATTATTGGAGTACGAGACACAGCCTTAAAAATAGAAGCATTTCCTCAGGCATGGTTTCAGAAAAGGGAAAATGTGAGAAAATGTTGTTTGTGTCAAATACATTCACAATGCCAAGCAATACACAAGACGCAGGTTGTAGTGATACCTGGCTGCATGCATCACAGTGTGTGTCATAGTTTGGACGGGAAAGGACAAAGCAGCTTGAGGCATGTTGAGCTCATTGCACTGGCCAGCAAAGGGTCAGCGTGCAGGTCAAACATCACATTAGTCTATGTCCATGTTGGACATGCAGCAGGGTAGAAGACTAATGTTGCATTTCATAGCAAAAGGTCACCGCTGGAAATAAATGCGAAACTCGAACTTGAAGAGCAGAGAAAAGCAGGAAGACAGGAAACACGAAACTCAGAACTGACAGTGATCTGTGGTGGATAAATATTCAGACATCAATTATTTGGGTCACACCAACACACCCCACACACATTCATCAACAAATGTGAGGGAGGAGAAAAAGAAAAACAATTCAGGGCCTGGACTACGGTAGGTCACCAAAGAGTCAAAACAATTTTCTCTGTCTCTTCTTTCTCAGTGATCTAACTTCTCAAGTTGTCCTTGTTTGTCATCCTGCATGGTCTCTTACAAGTTTGTAACTATTCACACAACTCCGATTGCATGGATAGATTGAGGTTAAGGTTATGGATAGGACAACGTTATTGTTTGTACCTTTTCCTTTCACTTTATTTGTCTGGGCTGAAAACAAATCCAGGAGCATTTGTTTAAATTTGGACAAATTCCTCATGAGAACAGTTTTTTTTTTTCACTCTCTTGTTGCTGATACGTTTAAGAATAGTAAAAAATAGTAAGAACCGTTGCAGGTGAAAAAAAAAAAAAAAGTATTTTCTCTTACCCTCAAACAACTACTTGAGTGGCCTTTCTTGTTTTGTTTTTTTTTGTTTAAGACACTCACGGTTAAGAGTTGTTGAAATAAATCCAAAAAAGTTACATCAATAGCTACATATAGAAAGTTAGGTGTTCTCAGCATTGAGTTGTGTGCCTTTTTCAGGACGGTCAGATTATGCAAATTACCTGCTTGAAGTTTGTGCCGGATATTTCTTGAGTAGAAGTGTCAGCAAAACAGAGTTTTTAAAATGCATTTACCCAAAAGTTATTTCTGGTGCGCTAATTTAGACGGTGTAGCAATGTTCCAGAACTGCTTATATTTCCTATAACGTCATGGGGACGTACTGTATCACTGTCTGTATCAGTCTACTCGTCTGTTGTATTTTCACCTCATAAAAATCCACCTCCTTGTTTAGAATAGAGTAGTATGAGTAATATATAATAAAGTATAATGCTATGATAGTATAATTCTATGAAACAATCGTATTAACTATAACATATAGACTAAAACTACAGTACTGCTCAAAAGTTAGCGAGTTTGGTCTTGTTTTCCTGGGTTGGTCATCATGAGAGCTTGATGGGTTTTGCAAATGCATTTGACAACACTGTTCTYGCAAGAACTATTCTAGAATGACAGACCTTCGTGTCAATCAACAGTCAATCAACTAACTGTTGTTGTTGTTGTTACACAATTACCTAATTCATTATGTGTTTTTGAAAACCACAGTATTGTTGTAGAATGTAGAAAATAAACCACTTAACAAAAATAAAGAAATTCGCAAGTGATCCCAAACTTTTGAGCGGTAGTGTGTATATATAGTATTAACTATAACACTGTATGCTGTATAATACTGTAATGTAATACTGCAGCAGTATGAGTGACAACAACATTGGACAACGCAAACAAGCAAAGAAATTTCAGCACGGCTAGTTCATTAAACAATCTTGAATCAGAATTGCTGTAAAATTGGAGTCAATAACAATGATATGTTTTTGACATTACATAACAGATATAAACAAACGACAACTACTAAATCAGTGTGCAATTTTTGGCTTGCACATCAAAGTAAATTTCCATTTTCAGCCCATTGTTTAAGCTAAAGGTGAAGAAACTGCGAAGTTTGGAACCAAGGAAAAAATGAGTGGAACCACTGAAGAGCACAAAAGTGATAAAGTTAAGTTCATTTGTTTTAATGATACTCTTCCATGACACTCACTTCTCACACTTACTCTCTATGGCACTTATCATGTACACGGTTGCAGGGATCTCAAGGGACACCCTAGGCGGGGTACACCCTAGATCCAGTGCCAAGCCATTGCAGGGCACAAGCACACACACTCACACACTACAGGCAATTCGAAAAATGCCAATTAGCTGACCTTGAACATTGGGAGGAAACTCTCCAAGCACGCAGACCCAAACTCCATGCACACAKTCCCCAAAACTAACCACAATTCTGGCCATTTTAATGTAAAATATTTTAATAAGTTAAAAGGCAAGCTGGCTAAAACATGTTTGCAATATAAAAACTCAAAAGGTTGAAGGTGTACAGGATGAAGGGATGCCAAATTTACCAGAAACATCCTTATCAACAATGTACAAATCAATATCAGTCTAAAATGTCTTAATATCAATGTCTGTTTTGTAGGAGCAATATCAAATTTGTACCATTATATGAAATATTGTCAGGGCTCTGATTACTTACAGCGAAATCACAGTCATGATGATATTCGGTGTAACTACATTTTTGCTGAAATGATATTGTTAAATCAAACATTTAAGTGCCTTTAGACAAAAATAAAAATTATATATATATATATTCATAAAAATTATAATAATTATAATTCATATAATTCACATAATTATAATATTCATAATTACATTTCATAATTTTTTTTATGATAAATCATTTTGGTTGTGACATATTTTGCTTCATCAATGTGCATATATGAATGCTGCTATTTGTTTGAGCCCATATCTTGTACATATAATAAAACTGTGACGTTGGTGTGTCTGTACAGTGAAGTTATTTACTAGAAAAATAAGGTGAGTAATAGAACTGTTTGTCTGTTTGTTTTTGCTCGAATCACATAAAGAACTACTGAACAAACTTTAATGGAGTTTTCACAGGTGTACTTGGCCGAGCTTGAGGTAACATATAAGCTTTGTCTCATTGCAATCAGCGTTTATATATAAAAAAAAAAATTGACCTTGAAAAGTTTGATTCATTGAACATAAGTTCAAGACAACAGATGGCACTGTACATTTTTAAAACTGTGCTTATGAGTGTGCATTTCAAATCTCACACCTTCATTCCGCGCACTTCCCAGCAACACGTAAAGATTTCAGTCGATTCCAAAATTCAACAGATGGCGCAGTAAATTTTTAAAAACATGCTTATGAGCAGGGGTCTCAAACTCAATTCCTGGAGGGCCGCAGCCCCACAGAGTTTTGTTCCAACCCTACTCCAACATACATATGTAGTTTTCAAATAAGCCTTAATGACTTGTTTAGTTGGATCAGGTGTTTTTAATTATGGTTGGGTTAAAACTCTGTAGGGCTGCGGCCCTCCAGGAACTGAGTTTGAGACCCCTGCTTATGAGTGTGCAATTAAATTCCACGTGTACGAAGTCATGGGCACATCAACTCATGCAATAACAGCTCATAATTGTATAGAAATAAGACACACTTCTCTGCCATGTATACATAATTCTAATGCAACTCTATAATTAAAGAATTAATAATAAGTCAGTAGTTTTACCAGTGTGGACAGTTGTAGTTTTAAAATATTACTATCCGAGGCCCCCGAGTGGCGCAGTGATAARGTGCTCACCCAATCACCCGAGGACCACAGATTCGATGGCTGGTTCAATCCCTGGGTGATGCTGTAGCCTCTCATAGCCGAGGGCCTAGAGAGARCTAATTGGTCGAGCTCTYTCAGTTGGGGGTGGGATGGGAGGCACTTAGTGCTCTCGCATTAATTATGGCTCTACGGCCAATCAGGGGCATTTGTTAGCTCACACAAGTGGAAGGAGCAGATAGCGCTGTCCCCTGAGTGTGTTACGCCGCCCCCAGTGGTGCGTGTGCGAGCAGTTYGAAAATATGTGGATGGCTGGCGTCACGTGGCCTGAGTGGTCGTTGTAGCCTTAAATGTGGGAGCGCCCTAATGACGGTGAGGAATTAAATTAGGGAGAAAATCGGGGGGATTACTATCTGCACTAAACTCAATGCAAATGTTTCCGTACCTCTAACTCTTTCGAATAGCGCTTAAATTCTGTAATTGTACTGATGTTCCACTTTTTATTAAATCCTCACTATGCTCACGTTCCTCCATTCCCGAACACAGCCCCATGTAGACAGACATATCTGCTTACTGCTGTCATTGTTATGCCCTAGTTCGCAGTTAACTTTGACTGTCAATGCTGGAGAGGTTGTTTTTTAAATGTCATTTTGTATGCTTACACAAAGCAATTGCTGAGACAACTATTCCACTTAGTGAGTCAAAATAATTAAACAGTATCATTACACTGGAGAATCCGAGCCTTCTCCTGAGTTGGAGTTTGATCTGYATTGACGGGTGCTTCAGCATGGTGTCAGATACACACCTGTTCTGCTGACTGGCACTGTGTGTTTGTGTGTTCGCTGCTCAGCAAACTCAGGTCACCTCCATGTAGTTAACTTCGCTGCAGGCAGATTGATCCAYACAACTATTACTGCGAGAGAGTTACACCTCCACTGTTGCTGTTGCTATATATTTTCAAACCATTATCTGAGAGCATACGGCCTCACAGTGCTAAATCCTCCCTGAGTTATTGATTATGTCCAGGGGTAAATACTGGGGGAAAAAAAATGTATTACACATACAGCCTACTGGTTGTGTGATTATGTTTACAATAGTATATGTGCATGTGTGAAAGCGAGTGTATGCATGAGATAAACCTGCTTATTCTTTACACAGTAGCTGGTATGTCACATTAAGTCTAGATCCCCAGCCTTATCATCTTGGATGGAGCCAGATCCGTTTTATAATTGGCATTCTGTGAGGAAGGCTTTTTTATTGCATGATGCTTAAAATGCATCCCACACCCATCTCAGGTTTCATCTGCTTCTTTCTGAATTGTTTTGGATTGCATTATTTGGCATGAAATATAAAAGGCTTTTTTTTTTTTTTTTCATAAGGCAGTGTGAAATCCCCCACCCCTCTGTCTGCAGTTGTTCCAATAACTCGCTTAACCATTTTGATACTATCATTGCAATGACTCAACCCTAGCTCCTCAATAATGCACAGATCCTGGTATGTAGATAATTGCCTTATTACCTGATTCTACCACGAGCARCTTTGCAATCATTGGGATTTTCAATTGCATACCCTGTAATCAGGACAGGATGAAAGGACCACACAGGGGACAGAAACCTTTCACCAAACGAGGTTTCATTCTGATGCAAAGTGGAAGTGAAGTGTATGAGCAGGGCTGTAACCGGAATCAACACTTTAATGCCGTCCACTTCATATGAAATTTACCGTACAGTACCACAATGCTGAATGGGTGCTACACCAACAAGTCTAGGGTTGTTCTCTCTCATTCTCCYTTTCGCTGTGTGTTTACTTGTCCTCATTTTCTCTTTTGCTCCTCAACAAGAATTATTGAAGAAGGAAAAAAAAACATGAGTTTAAAGTGCTATGTTGTGTAGTATAATGTACCAAACATAATGGCTAATTAAGTCTATGGGCTGACTAGAAATAKCCTCCTCACTAGAGGTCAGTTGAAAATGAACAATATGGTTAAATGAGTATTCTTTCCAACCACCTGCTACATTGATTCAGTACATTACCAGAATAATGTTGTTTCCATATTAATTAGGCAACTAGAGATTGCTACTTTACTGTATGTGGGCACTGATGTCTGGACTGCAATGTCCTCCCAGCTACAGGACAGCATCACATCACATCACATATTATTCCTGTCCTAAAATCGACTAGAACGTTAGATAAAAAAACAAAAAAACATTTATCTAAAGCCATTTCCTATTTCGAGTTCTACCAAACTATTACGTTTAACTGYTTCTTTGACATCTAATAATCATTAAGCTGTTTAATTATGGGGCAAGACAAGCTTTACCTTGCATTACCCGGAATTCAGATTGAGAGCAGCAAGCCTGTAATTCTACAGTCCTCACATAGCACTGAATAACGCTGACAGAGTGTAGACACTCTTCCCCACCCCCCCACCCGACACAATAAAGCAGGAGACAAACAGCGCTGCCAGTGCATTCATAGCCTTGTATTACCCGCAGCTGTACCTGGCCTACAATCACATTATCCTTTATTTGATGTATGAAGTCAGGAGGAGCAATGACCCCTTTAGGCGCTGGCGCCCGGCTTGGAGGAATCTGACTGAGGTGCAGTAGCTAGTAATTAAAAGATATGTTATCCAGAGCCATATTTGTTATGGGTAGACTCTGGCACAGATCCAGTGCTGAATTAATCCAATCCCATCCCTGACTCAGTCAGGGGTCAGAAGGTCAGTAACTGCCTCTATCCATGCTGCTCCTCTGAGCTGAAACCCAGCCAAGGCTACGGGATTCGGTTGCTGATACAGCTGATTATGCTCTCCTTTTCTCTCGCTCTCTCTCTCCTTCTCAGTTTGACTCTTTATCTGGCTTTATGAAGAGAGCGAATGTGCATCGCTTCTCTCACATACCGCAATTGGAACAAAACCAAGTTAAAAAAAAAAGGAAAAAGAAAAAATGATGGTGAATTCTTTCAGATCTTTTGAAATAATGGTTACTAAAGTTGAAGGTTTAATCCATGCGGTTCGTATGCTGGATTCATTTTAGTGAGAATATTAAACAGAAGCTTTCTGGACTAAGTCAGGTTTAAATCATCACTTTTACTGGATGGTGCAGAAAGTAAAGGAAGTAAAGCCCACTGCAAAAATTCCTCTCACTAATATGGTACAGGATTGTAGTGATACTCGAATGCATGGACTTGAAATTTCTCACACACTGATCTATTAGGAGGTGTTAATTTATTTTCCATACGGGCAAGTTTCTAACAGTTATATTTTATGACCTTTTATATGAATGTGCTCATTTCAATATTTTGTGATGATTTACAC
>QMIH01000475.1:171737-179578 GCA_003987875.1 Clarias batrachus | reverse complement strand
GTGCTATTTTTGAAAGCTTCCCATATAGATTTCAGTTTATTTCACAATCATATTTTCACCTCATGAAAGTTAAAACTTGCTTTTTCTGTATCTTCCACAACAATCTCAACAATGCAAWGTGTCACATAGTGATGTATGTACTGTACACTATTTATATAAGCAGCATTGTGTAGCATACTACTGCATGATGTTGGTGTTACAACTTGGAATTAAAATTGGGATTATATGTCACAATTGTACCCCTAAATAAGAGTTTAATAAATCATAAGTCATCATCATATTTTACAAATAAAAGAGGTAAGATTTTGTAAGTATTTAATCCAGTTGCCATGAGAAATCTTTTTTTTTAAAATAGATTCCATTTAATTATACTTTATCCTGATCTAAATATAAATACAGAGTTTTCAATCAATCGTAATTGTATTTATTTATTTATTTATTTAAATGTTATTATTTAATTATAATTTTATTTGATAAGGCATTGATTAAAGAAACCGGAGTGTCAAAAGACCCACAATAAGCTTAACGTGATGCTACCACTACCCTGCTTCATTGTGGGAATGGTGTTTCAAGTCGATAAGCAGTGTTTCCATTTAATGTAGTGCTTTGTGCCAAGGCAAAATAAAAAAGATTTTTCCCCCTTCTGCATGTCTGCTGAGTTTCCAACTTTGCTRCAGGCTTTCCTGTGGATCATCACTCTTCCACATCACTTTAAAGCCAAACTTTTTGAAGTGTCCAGGCTGTGGTTATCCTGTGAACAGCTTCTCTCAGCTTAAAAACAATTTTACCCAGGTGGACTTTATTGAACTAACTGTATGACCTCTGGTGSAAAATACCGCACAAAAAAATAACTTAAAAAGTTTAATTAAAATTTCATGCCAAATTATAAACAAATTATTTTAGTTATTTTTACCCTGCTGAAAAAAACAGCATAGGCCAGCATAGCTGGTTAAAATTATACCAGCATATGTTGTGTTTTGGTGCTAGTATGCTGGTGACCAGCATACATTTTGCTGGTATGCTGGTGCTGGTATGCTGGTCACTTTTTACTGATGCTGGTCCACAGCATACCAGCATATATTTTGCTGGTATGCTGGTGACTTTACTGATGCTGGTCCACAGCATACCAGCATATATTTTGCTGGTATGCTGGTGACCAGTATTATAGTGCCATGATACTATGCTGTTCACCACCCCATCTAATGTTGGTATGGTATAAAAGCCAGAATACATGAAAGATTGTCATCCAATATGTAAAATACAAAATAGAATCAGTGTAAAATCAGCTTTATTGCCAACACAAACAATATTAACATTGTTTAATATGTAACAATATGTACAATATGCACATTTGTAACAATATGATAATTTAACAATGAACAGCAAATAGGTTTTGATAAAAAATAATAAAAACAAAACATGAGACCAACCTCTCAGGGACACTTTCACACAGTTGCTTTCACACCACAGGAGTGTAAATGAGTGAGCTTGGTCCTCACTCTTTATTTAGGGGTCTTCAGGTTTATGGGTCCTGAAGTAGTTCTGACATGTCCTGACATTTGTGTATTTTTCTTACTTATAGACATATAAATGTAACCTTACTTATAAACATATAAATGTCACCCCTTTCACCTAGTGCAAAGTAAATGTCCAGGATTGAGGGAAGAGTGACAGGTGATCTTATACACAGAAGGCACATTTCTGGCATACTGTAAATATGGCCGTGCAAAAAAGACATTCAGGGTACACATATAAATCATGCTGGTCTATGCTGTTTTTTTTTCAACAAGGTAGTTATTTTTTTTATTTTATAAACTACCATACTGTGAAAAAGTGAGCACACAACTTTTATTCATATTAATCTCAATTATGTAAATTAAATTAATTGGAGCAAATTTAGAACTGCAATAGGTTGCAAAGTGCCTAAAGATACAGTCTAGAATTTTTGTTGTTTAGATAACATCCTCAGCAGCAACCTCATTTTTCTTCTCGTCTATTTCAACCACTCAGCATTCATCATCACCAGTCTCATCATGTGTCATCATCTGCACCTGTTTCTCACTGGTCCATGTCTTAAGCTAAATGTTTTAATGCTTGACTGATTTATAGGTCACTGTGTGGCTTAACAAACACAACAATACGTTAAAACTAGTCAGGTATAGGGACTGGACTGAAAGAAAGAGCAAAAAAAGAGAGTCAAAAGTACTTTAGGAAGCCTATTCCTTAAGACTACATTAAACATACAAAAAAAAAATGTATCTGACGAAATAGGGGGTAACTCGAGCCTTTTGCACAGTAATGGATAGGTCATATTTTGTGTAGATTCATGGCATTGTCTATATTTAATGGAATTCATTCACTTCCAGGATGTAAATATGAAAAAGCTCAAGGAAATTAATACTTAGATATTATAATAACTAAATAAAATAAACTGGTTCGAAATATTGTTTTAAACCAATTAGTAACATTTTTTTGTTGTTGTTGAAAWGTAGAAATTATACAAACTACATTTGGAAGGTCATGAACCAGTCTCAGTGGATTCTCAATAAGGTACTTATGAACTAAAATTAAAACTGTAAAATGATTGGGGAAAAAGTGATGCATTATCTGTGATAGATGAGCAATAAGAGACATAAACTGGACTGTCTTCCAATGTTTTATAAASTAGTGTGCTTTGTGGAGTCAAAAGTTAGTACCGCCTTCTTTCATAGTTGTAATTATATGTGTTTTTGTGTAAAAACATAAAACATCTAATTGTAGTGGGTGTTAGTATTGCGCAAATACAATCTCTGAAAAAAGAAATGTGGGCAATACACAGATACCCTTACTGCTTCCTTATGATTTAAATGGGTAGGTTGCAGCCAGGTGCTGCTAATTATCAGCCCTTGATTAATTGATCATCAGCAGGTGTGCAGACCTTTTATAAAAGCAGACGCTTTAGCAATTTGTTGGTTTGAAGCATTCGTATGTGTGTGTTAACAAAATGTCAGAGGGAAAGTAATGGTTTTAGAGAAGCATTTGTTGGTGCGCAACTATAAAACCATTTCCAAACAATTTGTAGTTAATTTGTTCCACAGTGAGAAAGATTATTCAATAGTGGGAAAACATTCAAGACAGTTCTTCCCAAGAGTGAACATCCCAGCAAATTCACCCCAAGCTACACCTCAGACCCTACAGACCTCACTAAGCATGTTAAAGCACAATGCTTCTGGAACAATGTCCTATGGAGAGAGAGGGGGAGAGAGAGAGAGAGAAAGAAAGTGGAGTTGTTTTGGCCTTAATGCCCAGGGCAAACCAAACCGCATTTCAGCAGAAACACCTGATACCCATTGTCAAGCATGGTAGTGGAGGGGTGATAATGTGGGATTGTTTTGCAACCGCAGCTACCAGAATATTCTAGAAACACTCGGGTAACTGAAGTTTTGGAAAGGCCTAATCAAATTCCAGACCTCAACCCTGTTGAAATGCTGTGGCAGGACCTTAAGAGAGCAGTGCATGTGCGAATTCCCACAAACCACAAAAACCGAAGCAATGGGCCAAAATCCCTTTCACAGTAATAAGAGAGACTGATAGTCATACAGGAAATAATTAATTCAACTTATTGCTGCTAAAGGTGTATCTACAAGCGATTAAATTATGGTGGTGCTTGGTATTGCCAACATTTTATTTAATTGTATTTTTTGGCTTCACTTCTATTAAATAAATAATAGCATGGTGAACAAGTTAATTATGCATGATGTGTTTTTGTCTAAAAAGTTTACTGATCTATAGTGAGTCAGGTGATTTTTGTTAAAAACACATTAAAATAAGGAGTGCTAACCTTTGAATGTGACCACTGTAGTTGTTTTCCTTACTAGGTTAACTAGTAGGTTTGTACTAATATAAAGTTTGTACTACACTTTGCGAACAAAGTTATATTTTTATATCTTGCAAAAAGTTTTAGTGAGTTCTGAAATGGAAATCACACAGGTTAGTTTTATGGCTTTGTCATGTTTAATGTCAATTATTTACTGTCTAAAAACGAAAGCTATTGTATTGTAAATGTTTGCCCACTGTGTGCAACCATGTCTGCGGTTTGTGTGTCAAATACAGTATRAAGGCATTTCCAGGAAAAAAAAAAATCCCCTATTTCCAAGAACACCACAAATATAAACTAGAAGCTGCGTTTGGTCCAGTGGCAGCATGCTCACTTTTCTTTGGTAATGTCAGGGTTCAGTTGATGTGTTGGGACCACTGTGTATCTGATCAGTTTAATGGCAAAATGTTAGTTAATTTTTGCAGTTCTGAGTAAACTTTTTTTCCCCCAAATGAAACAAGAAGTGTTGCAAACGTAATAATTTGTACATGTTTTCTTTGAGTCACAAGGGTAATAAGCACAAATTAGTTGAAGAGAGAAGACCACAAATGAAAAAAGCTATAACTCCACCTACCACAGTTTTTTCACAATAAATAAATCAGCCTGTAGCAGTTTGTGGCAACTTAGGTATGCAATTTAATGACGATATTATGATTGCTGAGTTTGAACTCATGCCTTAATTGTGATTTTCTTTCTTTTTTTTTTTTTTTTGATCGATTCAAACAGCAAATGAGATCAAGGAAACGGTGTTAAATTTTCTTGCACACAATCTTTTTCATTAGGAAAACCAGGCATATATAAGGCATACTATAGCAGGATCAAGAGGAAAATTAAGTGAATAAGAAGGTTACGTTACAAAAATGGTATTTACACAACATCCAAATCGCGCAATGTCCTATATTACAGTACATATCATAGACATTAAGTGAAATTTACCTGTAGTTCATTAATGCATGGGTGACTGCAATAGCAGTAACATAGTTTAAAATGTTCTCTTGGGCTTCAACATGAGAGTACATTGCAAAAGTATACGTAACCCTAGAACGTTTCCACATTTTGTTACATTACAAATGTAACAAGAAATGGGTTTGTTAAATTTTTCAGACAGATACATGTCAAGTTCTTTATTTCTTCTATGTTCTTGAATTTGTTTTACATTGTGGTGTGATGTGTTTTGGTTTTTGAGATCTTTTAGCATGCTTCACTTACAGACAGATTCTATTTAAGTGATTTCTAGATTCAACAGGTCTGGCAGTAATTACATCAAATGTCACTCAACTATCCAAAACAATTGGTTAATCACAGTACATTCATGAGTTACCGGACAAGGACATTTTGGATTTACTCAGGTTATCTTTGTGTCATATTAAAATTTAGTTTTGCACCCAGGTATTCAGTGCATCATATACTCTTATTTTTTTATGACATGACCAATCTTTCTTAAGCATATTTTTACATTTAAAAAATGGGTATTTATTGTTGCTTGTTTGAAATAACTAGGCTTGGTTGCAGAATTGACTACAGTGTTTGACTCCTAGAATGTTGACTCAGCAAAGACACCTTTCTCCTAACTGTGCTGAGTCTTTGTAAACTGATGTGAAGACATATATTTCTGTCTGAAGGAGAAAATGATAAAGCTCCTGCCCTCCCCCCAGCCCTTTCCCCTGAGACTTTACTGTCCTTGATGACCATCTTGTTTGACCATGGTGAAAATGCACTCGAAATGACAATGTAAAAAATTAGTTTCCGTTCTTTTTCCGTTTTCTTCTCCTTACAGTTCAGCTCCTCATCCAGTCGATTGTTTAGTCTACCACAACTGCGTGACTGTGACTCAAATAGGCTAGATGAGACCTGCTTCCTCCCTCATGCTTTCTATCTGCATGCATGGTGGACCCATGCTTAAATGCCACTGGCAGCAAGAAAGCTATTGCTCCACCTGGAAGGAATACCTGAACCAACATTAGGCCGAATGAGAATGGAAAATGTAGTGTAATACTGTATGGAAATATAAAGAACTAAGATTATAGCCTAATAACGCCGTGGCTGAAGCACATTCATTCATTATGTGAGCAGACTTCATGCTTGACTGGGTAGGGGATAGGAGAACATGAGGCTTCTATTTATAAAGCTGAAAAGATACAGTATGTATTTCCAACATCATGAAGTTGTTATGAATGGCCGTGGAGTTAAGAGGCACAGTGCCAAAAGTGGAAGATACAGAAAATTAAAGTGTTCCTTAGCTGAACCTTCCTCCCACCTCACAAACGTAAAACCAGATTCTAAGTCACTAAATCTTCCCTTGTAAGACTGCCATGCCAGGCGCAGATATACATCTTGCTTTCAAATTATTCTTCAATTTCCAAGATCACACAAGTACAGTCTGTAAAAAGTGGGGAGAAATGAGGGCCTTGGTAGAAGAGTTTGTGTTCATAAATTAAAAGGATATCTCGTCAAGGGAGAGTACCAAATAACATGGCAATTTACAATTGTATTCATCCACCCTTTCCATTCCTTTACTCTCTCTCTCTCTCTCTCTCTCTCTCTCTCACCTAAACAGTGCATGAAGACTATGCAAGGTGAGAATGTGTCATCTTGAATCCATGCAAGGCAACTTCAAGACGAATCTTTGTGTGTGTGTGTGTGTGTGTGTGTGTGTGTGTGTGTATGGAATGAGTGACAGTCCTAAGCAGAGGACTATGTAAACCGGTATACCCGCGGCATCTTCAAAGATCCTGTTCTCCCTGTAATCACCCGTGATGTCTTTGATGTTGGGGAGGGCGAGAGAAAATAATTACATGTTTCTCCCTGCCCTTTTTTCGATGAATAAAAGGTGAAACTGCATTGGAAATCTAACAGTAATAAGTGTAAAGCTTGTATTCACTGATGGGGAGGTGTTGAGTTTGATACTGAGACAGCATAAGGGCATGAGTGAAAAGCATAACAAACCCTACTGAGGGTGTGGAATCTTAAATAATATGTTTAACCAATACTGGGAAGAGAACAAAAGTGCACATTTTGAGAAACAAAAGTACCAATCTGTACATTTCTTTGTCCCTAGGGTGGTACAATCAAGGGTGTCTTTTAAACCTTGAGTATGCATCATTTTTCTTGGGAAACATTGTGAAAAAGTGAAAGAAATTTAAATGAAGTGGATTTATTATATAATTGTATTCTGCATATATATATATATATATATATATATATATACTGTATGTATAAATATATATATATACTGTATGTATAAATATTATATATAAATATTTCAGCATTTAATTTATATATAGGTGTAGTGGTTAGCACTGTCACCTTGCACCGCCAGGGTCCGGGTTTGATCCCCGGCCAGGCTCGATTGCCCGTCTCTGTGTGCATGGAGTTTGCATGTTCTCCTCGTGCTTGGTGGGTTTCCTCCGGATACTCTGGTTTCCTCCCACAGTCCAAAGACATGTAGGTTAGGCTAATTGGCATTCCCAAATTGCCCATAGTGTGTGAATGAGTGAGTGTAGGTGTGTGTGTCTGTGCCCTTTGATTGGCACCCTGTCCAGGGTATATCCTGCCATGTACCCTAAGCCTCCTGGGATAGGCTCCAGGCTCCCGTGACCCTGAATACAAGATTAAGCGGTATAGATGATTGAGTGAGTGAGTAATATATAAAAATAAGTATAACTAAATCCAAAATATTATGAAATATTAAATGTAATCTAAAAGCCTTTGTTTGCATTAGATCATTTAGATCTACACAATATAAACCTTTATTAGATGAAATAAGTGCTGAATGAAAAAAAAATGGTATGGACAGGAATTTCCCAAATTTTAGTAGAAGCACAAAAGCTATGTAATAAAAGCCTCCTCCTGTGGATCAAAGTGCTTTTTATATCAACCTGTATAAGCACCCTCAWAACAACCTTCAGTTGCTTTCTCTGAACTGATAACTGATTCACGCTGCATCTGAACAAACTATAAAAATGCTGAAGAAAACAAGTGCAAA
>QMIH01000475.1:154237-166737 GCA_003987875.1 Clarias batrachus | reverse complement strand
AAGTCAGTTTATGGTAAGCAGCCATAAACACCATGGAAATGCCAGGTATGTGATGTTCACTTGTGTCTTGAGTTAAACAAGAACTGCTTTTCGAGAGAGGCACAAAGATGTATGACTCTGTATAGGGTGTAAAAGTGGGCTTTTACAAACCTAACACACTTTCTTCATAGTGCACTGTTCCTGTTCCCACTGTTTTACCCTGTATGTCTGTTTGCACGGCCCTATTTACAATATGCCAGAAATGAGCCTTCTGTGTATAAGATCTGTGTCAGTCTTCCCTCAATCCTGGACATTTACTTTGCACTAGGTGAAAGACGTGACATTTATATGTCTATAAGTAAGAAGAATACACAAATGTCAGGACATGTCAGAACTACTTCAGGGCCCATAAACCTGCAGACAATTAAATAAAGAGTGAGGGCCAAGCTCACTCTTATTTATTTCAATGTCTGTTGTGTGTGTGAAATGGGCTAATACACGTGGAGTCAGTAAGGCTTGAGTCAAAGTAAGATAATCGCTGTTATTTATAAAGCTTACTTTAGTCCCTTTTGTGGAATTTTACATCAGTTCCTGTTCTGGTTTTTAGGTGCTGATACAAAGTTCGGTGTGCGCTGTGCATGACGTGGCCGACCCTCTGGTGGAAAAACCCGGGATCGGAAGGTCCGCTCCAGCTTGAATTTTAGGTAAAATTGTTTTGTTTTGACATTGTTGATTTAAAGGTGCCGATACACTTTGGCAATTCAGTCCTAAAACTATTCAACTGAATGCAGGCACAAGCCATCATAGAAGAACGGTTTGCATTACATTTTCATCAATGTAGTCCAAGACTTAACTAAAGATGGTTCCACTAAATATTCATTATCATATGCATTCCCAAGTAGACCACACTTGGCCATTCTCAGGTGACTGAGAATAACAGTGAGTGGTCTCCAGACAGTGAGAACTATGACCAGAAAAAGGGCATCAGGATGAATCAGGCAGGTCTGAAGGGCAAAAGGGGTCAGGAGTACTGATAACTCTGGAGTGCCATGTGTAGGAGAGAGAGAAGCCCCTTTCACAAAGCCTGTTCATGGCAGGAATATTGTGCTATCATTGTGCTATCGTTGTGCCTCTAAGCCAGGAGCAGAGGTAGTGACAGGGGTGATATGAAATCTGTGTGAAAAGGCAAAAAAAACTTTACCTGACGTTTTAAGACGTGTGATGTGTGCATCACGCTGCCAGAAGGTTTAAACAACAGTAAAGAGTTATCAGCTTAACCACTGATTATTATATAGAGTATAATATTATATAGCCATACCCACTGCACTTAATTGGTGCTAACTCTGGCATACATCAGGAACATCTCGGGTTACTTTGCTGTAACCCTTTTCTCTGAAAAAGCGGAAACAAGATGCTGCATGAAAATGCTATGGGAACATCTCTTTGTTCAGCCGGTTGTGAAGCATGTGTGCATCAAACACGCCAATTTTGGCTTATATAACCTCAGTCAGGTGACATCATCTGATGAGGTGCACCTGCAGATTATAAATAGGAGTGAACCGGAAATATCCTCAGGTCAATTTTTGTCTGAAAGGTCGTCCAGCCACGCCAGGAGTGTGGGATTGGAGCGCAGGCATCGTTCCCGCTTTTTCAGGGAACAGGGTTACAGCAGTAACCCGAGACGGTCCCTTTCAAAATGAAAATGCTATAGGAAAGAGAATACCAATGCCACCGCACTGCAAGTGTCTGGGCCCCCAGGTTGTGTAGCGTGTGCGCACAATAGCCAAAGAGGTCTCAGACATAACTTTGGGATGCTGACTTGAGGACTCGCGAGCCCGGAGTAGCATGGACATCCAAACTATACAATCTGACAAATGTGTGAGAGGACCAACCTGCCGCATCACATACTTGCTGCAAGGAGAAACCTGTTGCCAGAGCAATTGATGAGGCAATCCCCCTGGTCGAATGAGCCCTAACTCGTAGAGGCAAAGTGTGACCACGCACCTTATAGGCCAGGGCAATAGCATCACCCAATGTGACAGCATTTGTCTAGTGGCGGCCGACCCCTGGTTGCGGGCCCCATGGCAAATGAAAAGCTGCTTTGACTTGCGCCACTAGTTAGTGCGGTGGATGTAAATCAGTATTGGACACAGTAAGTGAAGTCTTTCCTGCTCTGAAGCTGTAAAGGGCAAAGGACAGAAGGCTTCGAGAGCAACTTGCATGGTCGAGAGTGGAACTTTCGGAAGATAGTTCGGGTGAGCATGCAGAATAGCACTAGCCCAGGGGCAAAGCCTAGACTAGCCCAGGGGCAAAGTCTAGGCAGGATGAGGAGACTGACAAAGCCGGCAGATCTTCAATTCTTTTCAAAGAAGTAATGGCCATAAGAAAAAACATCTTAAGACTCTAGTGGTTTGAACAGAAACCCCATCGGTCAGAAAATGACAAGCCGAAATAGCAGCTATTTACGTTCTGAGAGAATGGCATAAGCCAGAGGACAACTTTTCTTGCAGACACTCCAGCACTGAAACAATTCGGCAGTGGACTGGGCCTACATGTTTTGCCATGCACTGACTTTCAAATACATAAGTTCTTCTAGTTGAGAGAGCTTAGAATAGTTTCAATTACACTGGCTGGAACACCAGCATCTCTTAGTTGGTCCCCTTCAGGGGCCAGATGTGAAGGTTCCAGAGCTCGGGCTGGGGATGAAATATTGTTCCCTGTGTCTGAGACAGCAGATCTCTCCTCACTGGAATCACCCACGGTGAGCCGTCGAGAAGAGATATTAGATCACACTCGGGTYGGCCAAGGGGGCGCTATCAAAAAGAGGCGCAAACCCTGTTGACGGACCCTCGCCAGGACTCCCGGGAGCAGAGCTATTGGAGGAAATGCATAAAGGCGTAATCGGGGCCATATATGGGCCATCGCGCCCAGACCCAGGGGAGCTGGAGGAGACAGAGAATAGTAAAGGGGACATTGTGCTGTGATTACTTCGGGGTGGTGTTCGGGCATGTGTCACAGACTGTCTGCTCCCACATTCATATGCCTCGGAATGTAAATCGCTCTGAAGGACAGGAACTTGTCTGATTTATGTACGAGAATACTGAAGTGTTGTTCACCTGCACTAGGACATGGTAGCCTCTCACCTGCTGGAGGAAGTATTTCAGGGCCAGAAATAGAGCCATCATTTTGAGGCAATTGATGTGCCACGCGAGAAGATTACCTCTCCAGCTCACTTGGGCTGGACAGACCGCATCTAAGACCGCACCCCAGCCCCTGAGGGAAGCGTCTGTTGTTATGTTCTATGGCATCTTTTTCCAGTAAAGTCTGTAATTGCAGAGTCAGCAGAGGCACTCGTTCCGGTTTCATGGAAGTGGAGCCCACGCCATTGAAACGTGGTGGACGGTCTACAAAATGAATCCTGTAGCCTCTCTCTAAGTGTTTGTACCTACAGAGACATACCTGGCAGTAGGTTCCCTGCTGCCAGCCTCTCTGAAAGGGGCACAAGTTTTGACACTCAGGCTAGATGGATGTGTATGTGTTGGGGGGGGGGGGGGTTGTTTGGTGTTAGGTGATCGACATCCTGAAATATGGCAGGAAGGAACCTAACATTTCGCTAGAGACCACTGCTCCCTGAAACCCTAATGGTGGCGGAGATTGGAGAACGAGCTCCAGAGGGTGCCAGGGAGGAGTCTTTATCCTTTATTGGAATTTTTACATGCCCCTCCCCGGGAGGAGACACCCTTGTGGTCCTGGGCACATCAGCCTCAGGACTTATTTTTGGCGGAAAATGATGCTCCTCAGGTCCAGTCTTTTTGAGGTGGATTGCGAAGCGTACAAGTCCCTCCCCAGTCTCTACGAGGGGGTACCTGGCTCGCCACACTCTCCTTTTGCGCCTCATGCCTCGCGAATGCCGCATTGTCAATAGAACTGCCAGTGCTCAGATCTCCCAGCAGGTCAGCCTGATATGCCTGCAAAACCGCCATGGTGTGCACGGCAGCACCAGCCTGACCCACTGCCTGAAAAGCTTTCCCCACCAACGAAGATGTTAGTCTACACGGCTTGGTGGGGAATGTGATCTTTTTTCAGGGAGGATGAGCTCTCAGGAGAGAGCTAGCCCGCAAGCGTCTCTTCAATCTGGGGCATCATCATATATCCCCGCGCTTTCGCATCAACGACATTCGAATGAATCGATGTTAATAGCAAAAACATTGGATGGAAAGGGCTCATTCCATGAAAGAGTTAACTCATCATGGAGGTCTCCGAAGAAGACAGAAACCACCTGCCACCTGACAGAAACCTGTTGTCTAACTGTGAGCGCTTACTGGGTTTTATTTATTCATTTTCTCCTGCGGCAAGAGAGGAAGTCTCTTCTGCCTATTCACAAGAAGCACCGGGGCGCGCTTGAGAAGTCGACGCTAAAACTAACWGATCCGGGRAGAGCGTGCTCTTCCCCCAGACACTCAACACAAAAATCATGGAGATCGTCCTCCGAAAGAGATCTATCACCCAGATGCACGCATCTCTTAGTAAACTCTGCCATATTGGTGAGTTAACACYTTTCTTTTGTTTGTATATTCGCTTGCGCACACACACATGCAAACACAATGCGGTCCTTGAAGACAAAAGACCTGAGGATGTTTCTGGTTCACTCCTATTTATAACCTGCAGGTGCACCTCATCAGATGATGTCACCTGACCAAGGTTATATAAGCCAGAATTTGGCGTGTTTGTTACACACATGCTTCACAAACGGCTGAACAAAGATGTTTTCATGCAGTATCAAGTGTAGCTTTTGAAAGGGAACAAGAAAGATCAACTGAGAATTTTGGATCACAATAAAAATAATATTCAAATATTGCAGAGTGCAATATTTTTGTTTCTCAGTTGATCAGTGCGAACTGGTGGAGACAGGAAGCTTCAAGCAGATCACTGCATTTGGTGAATGATGTAAATGTGAACAGCTGGTATCTTTCAAAGTCACGTACTGTATTAGTACTTAGAACCAATTTCATTATTGTCCTTCCTTAGAAATAGCCATAAGGCTAGTTTTGGTTAGCCATACAGTGATTTTTTTGGTTAGCCATATGGGTGTTTTCCAGGGAAAGACTAACAATAAGTTATATTATTATTTATAACAAAAATGATTATATAAATAAAAAATACCAATTTGATTTAGATGTACTCACAAATTGATAAGAAAGCAGTAACTGCAGCCTGCCTGAGACCCAAGACCAGTTCCTGGGACTGGCTACAATCAGAATTTTCTACCTAATTCTAATCTGGGATCAAGATTGGAAGTAGACAGAGCTGTATKAGTGGGCTTATTGTCAGGTCAAAACAGCTTTGTTTTGATTAGTTTTTGTCTTGGGGGAGGAGAATCTTGTGCTTTACCTTCCCCAGCAGCTCTATGTAAGGAAGATTGAGTACAGCACAATCAAGTGGATTGTATGACCATCAAGTGTGCTTTCCTCACCCTGTAATAAAAGCTAACTGGGTGTACTAGACCCTATGCTGGGGGACTCATAGCACAAGGCACGGCACACCCTGGTCAGGGTGCCAATCCACTGCAGGGCACACAAGAACACGCTCACTCGCATACTCACTTACACACTAGGGTCAATTTGGAAACACCATTAGCAATTAGCTGTTAGCAATTAGCAATCTATGGCACAATTAGCCTTATCTATGTCTTTAGACTGTGGGTGGAAACTGGAGTACCTGGTGAAAAAGAAAAAAAGTTTTCTAAAGTTGTTTTTGTTAAAAAGTGCTGAATGAATAAACTTAAAACCAGAGAGCTACTGAAATTTCACTTTTTTAAGTTTTAACCTTAACCACAGCTTAACCTTTTCCTCACAGGTTGGTTTGAATACAGGTAGGAAAATAGACAGAAGTGATCACTGCTAAAAAGATTTTTAACAGAATTTATTTGATTTTACATTCTTAATCATATTAAATTATGCAATAGAGATTTCATAGATTATTGTGTGTGTATGTATATATATATATAGCCATAGTATGAATTGTTTGGCCTTGTATGGCGCCCTCTGACATATATCCATATGTGTACCTGTGCTGCAACAGGACTACTATATGAAATGTCTAACCTTACTGACCAGTGCATTCAGAACTAATGTCCTCTATATAGTGTCCCCAGCTGCTTGGTTATCTGTAAACAGTCTACTTCTCTAGTATATTACACTATTCTCTCATCTATTGAGCAAGGGTTTAAGCAGGAACGCTGAGGACTGATATCAGTAATGTTTCCTTTTTCCTTCTGCATGGCTAATAATACTCTGCTTGTATTGCTTGTAGAGGCCTTCCCCAGCTTATTGTGTTTTATTAGCACTTCTTTTTTCATTAGTGGAAAAGGTTACAGGCACATTGGTGAGATCAGACTCTCTTCGGTGTGAGCCTCAAATCCCTGCCTGCGAAATGGCTCTCCAGTAGCCAGATGAGCTTGTCTGTCACCGTTATTCCCCAATACAGGTGCACAAATATCAGCCCTCAAACATGAGACTAAGCCAGGTTAATTATTTGGCAATGGCAGCCGCTGTGGTTAATAAGTGCAATATAAATCCTGGGCTCCTGAGCAAACGGTGGTGAATGTATGTGTGTATGAGTGAGCGATATAGAGAGAGAGGGAGAGAGAGAGAGAGAGAGGGAGAGAGAGAGAGAGATGTCTCATCTGGAGCAGCAGTGCATGTGCTAGGTTCAGATTGAGCAAGGGCTGACACTACCCAGACCTACTGTATGCATACTACACTGGACTCGGGCCAAAAGTCGCACTGCATCTATTCTGGAAATACATAGCAGAGTCTGTCCAGTGTCTTTTTGCACTGATCTCTTCCAAAACAGAATTAAATCCCACCCTAGCTTAACAAACAGTATTGCCCTCACCCCAAGCTGGTGTATGGCCAAATGTTATTTTCAGTATTCGGCCTAAATGTTTTTGGCATGGTAGAATAGCTGATAGCACTGTGACCTTGCACGTCTAGGGTTGAGGGTTCGAGTCCTGCCTTGGGTCTTTGTGTTTGGCATTTGCATGTCCCTCTTTTGCTTGATAGGTTTCTCTGGATACTCTGGAACAGTCCAAAGACATGTAATAGGTTAACTGACATTTCCAAATTGCTCATTGTATGTGATTTAAAATTGTAAATGTGTGGTTGTTTGTCCCCTGCGATGGCAGATTGAACCCTGTCTAGTGCACCGAGATCCCTAAGATGGGCACCAGACTTATCCTGTACGAAATAAGCAGAACAGTAAATGAGTGAGTGGCTTAAATGTGGCATAAGGTTCAGAAGTGATTCACTCTCAAAACACAACTGGCAAATCTAAACTTTCTTGTGCTACACATTTATTCATGAAACTAAATTAATCATTACAAAAAGATGGTTTACATAAATATGGTTTTGAGCAGCAAGGTGGTGCAGTGGCTAGTGTTATCTCATCTCATACTGTAGCTCGAGGGTCCTGGTCTCTCAAACAAGGAGTATTACAGCTTTGCACACAGTGTTCCAAGAATTGGCTCCAGATCTATCGTACCCTATCGACCCTGACCCTCATAAAGCATTAATGATGGAGATGGGTGAATGAATTATTAAATAATGGGTATGAAATTTTCAACAAAATTAAGATGTCACCCACATTTTTTCTCTCCAAAGTAATTTTAAACAAGAAACAAAGATGCAGATTTTGAAAAATAAAATTGCTACACTTGGTGGCCGAATGGACACCTAGGTGAATTGAATTGGTTGAATGGTGACCTGTGCGCTTGGCAAAGTTAAACGATCTCATCTACACTTAGAGATGCTCATTTTAAGATAATCATTCACAGGTTTTAAATACCCTAAAGCATTTTGATCTTGATGGACAAGATCTCTTCCTGGATAAGAGCAGGGTGCCTACTCAATAGTTTGATCAGTATGAAAATACATTCTATTAAAATGTAAGATACATCATACATATTCGACTTTCTCAAACGCTTTATATTTTAAGATAAAGAGGCAAATGTCCTCAGAGTCACATGAAGAGAATGAAATGTGTTAACTGTCACTCTTAGATGAGAAAGCAGATAGGAAAAAAGACCATCTTTTACACTTAAGCTACAAGGACTCTCTTGGCAGCGTTCTTGTACAAAGCAAACTGTGGTTAATCATGGGCATTTTCTGGTTTATGAGGCTTATGAATTGGATTACTTAACTATAGACCTGTTTCTCTTGTAAACATGTATATTAAAAAAAGCATAGTCTGCCAAGTCCCAGTTAGTGGGTGTTTTTACTACCAGAAATGAACTTGAATAGAGAACTGAGCTGGGGAATTCAGAATCGGATATATAAGACATGGCCAGGCTCCACAGGCAAATGTTCATCGGAAGGAAAGAAAGCCAAGTGTGTGTCTCTGAGCCGTCTCAACCTGATGAGGGCAGACTGGGATCATCTTCTTTGCTGACAGAACTCTGATTTCCCTCAGGAGAACTCTCTCACGCCTAACCTTCCCTCCTCCCTTGTGTTCTCCCTCTCTGACTCTGTTCGGGTTCACCGAGCTCCTTCTGGGGTCTGTTTGAACTTCGCTTTTTCATAATGAGCTTCCCTCACAACAACGGCACAAACGTTTAACAGTCTTATTTCGCTTTCTTTTAGGGTGAACGAGAAACCCTTTTATTTGGACATGACAAAAACCTGTTTTCACTCCTAGCATAAATTCTATTAAGTTGAAAGAAACCAAGTTGGCAATAACAAGTTATCATAATTACTCTTTACTTCCAGTTCTGCTGCAGTTATAAATTATAATTAGGACGATGTTTTAATGCCAGATTATAAAATGTGACATTCATGAATGCTTTCGAAACGAATCCTGCAACATGCATCATTTCATGCCAGACAGGGCTGTTTACGTGCAGGGCCACAGAGGGCAGGTTGATAGAATGCTAGCAGCAGCAGGGAGAGAAGAAGAAAAAAAGAGAGCAAGAGAGGGAGTCCTTGGCCTTGCTCCAGTGCCTTTTCTCATCTGCAGAATGTACCGGCTCCATGGGGAACTGGGAGAGCACTGGTCATCTCCATGCAACAGGCCTTTTTGCCATTCCACCCCTTCCCTTTTCCTCCTTCTTTTCCTTCCTCAGCCCTCTCAAGCACCTGCCCCTGCCTCCCATCTGCCGTCTGCTCTGCACCCTCTTCCCATTTACAATTCAATTAAAGCCTGCAGCCCCCTTCCAGCCACGGCTCAGCCCTCAGCAGCACTTCTATACAGGCAGCAGAACAGCACCGTAATGCATACACACAACCAGCCAGCTCAGGGGGCAGGTTGTGTTCAGAGAGAGAGAGAGAAAGAGAAAAAAACAAAAAAACATCCGGCATCTGTGTGTGAGGGAGGGTTTCCTTTATCGCTTTTTATTTCCAAAGACACTTTTTAGAAAGTCAAATTGCTTGACTCTCTCGTTCCCAAACCCAGACACACACACAGTCCAAGAGAAGAAATAGTGTGTACAATGTGCATCAACAAACTTCTGTCCATATGATAGAAAGTGGATACTTGCGCCTAAAATAGACAACAGGTAAGATAGATCACCCAAATGAATATTTCTTTAATCCGTTTATTTGTTGTTTTTCCAACAGAACTTGAAGAAATGAGATACATGCAGAACATGCTACTGTATGACTGAATCACCTCTTCACTCTGAAGTGATTTATTTTTTTTTGGTCACAAATTAGCCTACTTTCCACACCCGGCATGCGATATCATCTATGAACGCAAAAAAAAAAAAGGGTTATGAAAGCTTTGAGACTAAATTAAGCCTCAAGAATTTTTTCTCCCCATGTAATATGAAAACAATATCCACAGTCATCATGTCTCTGGGAAAAAAAGAGAGCTAAAAATGAGTATCTTTAATATTTAATTACAGTAGTGCCAACATGCAACTTTTATTATTTTCTTGCATTATTTGCATTTTGGGCAGACTCAGGAGTGAGGACAGACACAAAGAGAGATACTGAATGAAAGAATGCTTATCTGTGCTGAGGATCTTGGCCATGCATGTTTTAATAAAGCTACAGTATAGGAAGCAGACACCTTTTGAGTTGCATGGTGAGTGAAGCTTGGACTTCTGAGCATACACACAGGTCTCTGTGCACTGTACGAGTCAAAGGCACAGGTAGCATACGGAAAGAGAGGGAGAGAGGAATAGAGAATGAATGAAGTCTGAAATGGTGCGTGTGAGTGAATACTACCCGAGATAGTATGAGGTGGTGTAAGCCTAGCATTGTGTGCGTGTGCGTGCGTGTGCGTGCGTGTGCGTGCGTGTGTGTGTGTGTGTGTGTGAGTGAATATTGTGCCAGGGTTGTTCAGCTATACCCTGATTCATAGAGCTGGCTAAGCCCCGAGCGCTTCTCACTTATCCAGCCTCCCCCAAGCCACTCCACAGACAAGCGTTAAACTGCAGTAATGAGCCGTAATGCATGCAATTAACAACCAAACAGCCCTGACTGATTTCATCACACTATCCGTGTACCTCTTCACATCATTTGAATGGACTTGAGCACCTCTAGCATCATGTCATCTGAGGGGGAAAAAAATCCCCAAAACAACCAAATGAAGACAAAAAAACAAAGCAAAATAAATAAATAAATACATGTATGTAATTCCTTCTACAGTTCCTTCATGGCATTTGATGTGCCATTAATTTAATGCATAGAGATGACTTTTCTAAATGAGGCTGGGTTTCTTGTTAGTCTGTATGATTATTATGTTCCTCATTAGACCATCTAATTCAACAGCTCATTTAGCGAGATTATATAGAACATTTTCTCTAACTGCTCTAAAAGCCCTAGAAAATCAGACAATGCACAGTTGCCAAATTAAAAGCATGATTTTAAAGACTTGAATGGGTTTCCTCTTTGATGCAGCTCAACCACAGGGGTCAAATACAGCTTCCTGTGCAACAGACAACAGAAAATTCATAGTCCTCTGAAGTGCACAGTGGGTACGTTTTTATTCACGCCACCAGCACAACTTTGTTTGTATGTATGTATGTATGTATGTATGTATGTATGTATGTATGTATGTATGTATGGTATACACATACATATATAGCGTGTATATCATTTTTTGGGGGGGGCTGACTGTGTGTGAGTGTGTTTATTTATTTATATACACACGCACGCACGCACGCACGCACGCACGCACGCACACACACACACACACACACACACACACACACACACAGGTGTATATATAAAACAGTGTCCATTAGGGATGGGGACACTCAATGTTTGTGTTTATTGATAATCAATAAGTATCATTAGAACATTCTGCAACTACAAATTTCAAGTTCAAACATGACTTAATATATACTTTAAGTATAGAAGGGGGTGTGGGATTCGTTAACGGGTTAACTAGACACTGTCCAACCACAACAGCAGGCATGGGTGTGCTTTTAAGGTTTGGTTTAATCTTCTGTGTCAGTATGTTTTATATGCATGCAACTTATGGAGCATTTATGGTATGTGACCCCCTAGTGGACAATGAATGAATGAATTAATTAATGATTTTATTTATTTATCCACTACAGGATACCGTCTGATATATAGACAGTTTTAACTCTGTGCATATTTACTCCAAAGAGTCGTGATAAAAACCACAACTTTCTTCTTTGATTGCACGTCACGTCTGTGTATGTGTATGCAATGTACAATATATGTATGTGATGCCAGATTTGCAGTCAGATTAAATAATTATACAATATGCACAATATTACTCTGCTGAACCCCCTCATCAAATTCACGGTGTATCAATTAATTTACCACAATGTGTCTAGATATGCAACCAGATACACCTTCCTGTCTCRACCAACCAACCGGTAATCTTATATAATGAGTTTAGTGAAAATATTGATTTATCATATGTGTTAAATGTCATAATTTAATATAGGGAATAATATAGGCTTAGTTTCTGGCCCTCCAGTTGTTCACAAACGTGTCCCATTCAGTCACTGAGCTGAACACATTTTTATTTATTAATATGGAATATGCAAATGTGTAATTGTGTGTAAGTATATGTATGCACAGCTTTGACCATGTGTATACAAGCAACCCAAATGGAAAATAAAGTCGCACCTAAAATGCACCACTTTTTTTGTGCTATCATGAATATGGGCTTCTAAATTGTTGCAATATCCATTTATTGTTTTTTTTTTATTTTTTATTCAGTGTAATTATAGTTAAATTCAACCACATTTGTGTTTACACTTAATTTGACAGAGAAAATGAAAATGTAAACGAATGTGACTTAGGGCTGTATCGTTTGTTGGGAGCCTTTCATGCCTCATTCAATCTTTATATAAAACTAGACATTTTATGGACTGGATCAATTTTTCTTAGCTGCAAACTCTGAGTGGTTTCTCAGCAGATATCTTTTCTCAAAAACCCAAGTTGGAGATGGGTGCACAAATAAAGGTGTACAAAGGAAATTTCAGTAAAAGTCAGTTTTTAAACGTTTCGCAATAGAGAAGGCAAGTATTTCTTAACCAT
>QMIH01000475.1:89555-101425 GCA_003987875.1 Clarias batrachus | reverse complement strand
AAATTTTTCTTCCTATTATGAAAGTTTTACTGATTTTCTTCTGCGGCTGAACCAAATGTCCCCACAAGGGTAAAACTGTAAAAGAAGAATTACAGAAAAAGATATACACACATAAAATACATATAGACACATAAAAAACATAAAGACAGGCAACGGATTAGGTAATATAAAGAAAAACAGGAATAAATGGGAAATAATGAATAAATATGTAATATAATGTTTGCCCTTTAACTAAATTGCCACAAGACATTTCTATCTCAGTAATTCTGTGACTTTCTGCGATAGAAAAGAAAAGGACAGAAAAGCCCACTGGACCGTTTGGTCCTCAAAGAATGCATAACAAAAGGTGTTGAATCCAATATAATTCTCAATGAACTGTTGATTGGCATGAAATTCCAAGGATAGTTCACAAATGACAGAAACAAACTAGGTCTAAGCAGGAGGTGTGTAATCATTGTTCGCTGAATGCATTTGAAAGTGTACGGAGGCCCACTGCTGTCAATTATGCAGAATCTAACCGTGTAGCTTCCCTTCAGTTGGTTGWGATTTGCAATGAGGTCTCGAGGCAGGGGAGAGTCATTTGCCTTTTGATACAGTACTGGAGAGATACTTTTGACCTTTTTTTTCCCCTCCTACAGACAGAAGCAGTGCCTCTGAAGCTCTAAGGGTTATTTAGAGAATCTTGATACCATTCAGACTGCAATAGGATCTGCAAAATTACTAAGATTAAAGTGACTGACTACTGCTAGAGGAGGATAAAGAATATCGCATAGATGGAACATTTCATGCTTTCCCTTAAGCTAAGATTTGTTCTCGTTTCAAAAACCTGCAGATTTAAAATGCTTCTGTGCTGTCGGCTCTCTGACAGAGTGCTTTATGTAGATGTCACATACGACATTTGGCCAAGACATTCAGCTTTTTTTTTTATTTTTTATGAATGATGAGAAATTACATTTCCTTTGTCACCCCTGTTTCTCCCAACTGCATTTGGTATAGATGCTATCTCGCTCAGAGTCACCCAAGCATTTTGAATTTCGATTTATTTAAAAGAGGAAACAGGGAGGAACTGCAACGGGTCACTAATTTCATTTCGCCACGTTGCAGCGGCATTAGCCCTGAGCAGATTTTTCAGAAGAGCACAAAATCAATGCACACATTCTGCAGGGAATAGCCTCCCGAAGCCATTAGTAATTTTGACCAGCAGGTCAAGTAAAGTAATAGCTAGATAAATGTTTTATTACAGATTCTCATACGGACTAAATGACTAACGCAAACATATATTGCACATCCATGCATGAGAAATATATTGTGTGTTGATACAGACAGATGACATCATGCGCGTGTGTTTTCTCAGTGACCGCTGTCTGACACAAAAAAGGGATTGTCTTTCTCTTTTCTTCTCAGGGAATGGATGTATGCATAGCTAATCTTAACCATATGACTGATCAAAATGATTGCTATCACGATTTAGATAGATAGATAGATAGATAGATAGATAGATAGATAGATAGATAGATAGATAGATAGATAGATAGATAGATAGATAGATAGATGAATGATAATATTTTTAAAATCAAAACAGTGTCCAGAACAGTTGAGTGTCAGTAGTCAAAGTAGGCCGACTGAGTGTATGAGGCATGTGCATGTGTGTTGGGGGAGCAGATGTTTGTGGGGCACCCACGCTGTGCCTCTACTCTCCCTCTAACAGACCACTAGAGTCCACCAATCACAGAGTACAGCTTTTAAACGGCGCAAAATTTGATTTCTTAAAGGAGCCGCAGTCCTGCCTTAGTGGCAATGCAAGTGGTATGAGCTTAACTCAAAGAGACACACGGCATGTTTTGGAACAAAATGTTTGAAAACTATTTAASCATTACAGATGTTAAACACAGTGTAGCCTCAATAATAATATTACTGTATAATTGGCATTTCAGCTATGTTTGTATTGCATTATTTAAGTTGCCAGAATACTTTTAAGTATTAAGTTACTTTTAAATAATACTTTCAAATATTATTTAACCTGTCAAACAGTTTTTAAGTAATATCAAATTCCAGATGACACACAATCCTTCACCACTTCGTCTAGCTAATCGCCTCATTAAAAAAACTACAAGCACGGTTTATGGTGTAGATATTTATTTATTAAAACATGAGTCAAAGAGATTCACACTTGGAATGTGAGGCAACTGCTGCTCAATGCGTCACCACTTCTCCCAGTTTTCACATTCCCGAACACATATTCAAAACAGACTTCATGTAAGACCCACATCAAATAAACAAAATCTGCTTAAGTGCAAGAAACCAAAAAAATACATGTCTATGGTTGCATTTAGAAAAGAAGGCAGTCTTACGTTGAACATAAAACGTTCCATCATATGAAACAAGGATATGGAATGTACTTTTTTTTTATCCTTTTGCTTGCTTGACATATTTTTTTTTTAGCCAGCTCACCTACAATCAATACCTGCCAATTTTCATTTTTATTTATTATTGTTTTAAAAGGGGCCATTTYCTATAGACATCTTGTAGTAAATCAAATGTTTTTAGAGGGATACTGATTTTATTTACTTTTTTCTCCACAGTAATGCATTGTGTCACGTGGTCATTTTCAATTTCTTTTCCATCAGTTCCAGCTGATTACTTTCCTTATCACTATAAAGACAGACTTCAGCATGGCGACAGATCATATTGTTCACAGCCCACATGTCTGCCTGGCCACCATTTGCTACTATAAAAATGTMGATGGTCTGCATTTACAAGTAAATATATTGCACAAACAAACAAAACAAAAAAAATGAAGGGGAAACAGTATGTGCCATAACAAATAATAATAATTATTATTATTATATAAAAACAAAAAAACAAAATCCAGTTTCACACCTGCGATCTGGGACCCATCCACATATCACGAGTATGATATACATAAACTCCTAACTTTGACTATTTTACAGTACATATACAATCTGGAAACTAGTACCAGCATGGAGGTACATCACTTTCTCACTCACTCTCTCTCTCTCTCTCTCTCTCCCTCACAAATGCCATTATGTTCTACAAATACTGGACAAATCTGATCTACAACTGTACAAAAAAAGAAACAAAAACAAAACTAAACAAATAAACAAAGCTGCAAATCACAAGGCATTGCTGAGTCGAGTCTGAATTGATCTGGGACTCGCTTTTGCATGCTCAGACAAACTGATGTGGGAAAGAAGTGCCTGAAACTCACTGAGCGCGGTAAAGAACATTCCCTTATGGTTTTTTTTTTCTTTTCTTTTGCACTGTACAAAAATACGCCTGAAAATAGTTTGCTTTCTTTTAAAAACATGAGGTCTGTTTATGTATCAAAACGAGTCCTCCGCCACCTGCGACTCCGGAGAGGATTAAAATAGGCTGCTTTAAGGTTCACACCGGTAAGTAAACGAGAATCGGGTATAAAAACGCAAAAAGAAGACCTTTTTCAGAAAGAACAGAAACGACCGTGTTTTTCTTAAGTTGGCGTCCTGAATGAACAGTGGGAAAAAAAGTTCACAGATTCACTTCGAGTCAGTCCACAGTCTTAATGTGTTCATCTCCCTGCAGTTATAAAGAGGGTTAAAGATGCATAGAAGTTCGCAGATTTTTCCCCATTCCACCGACTGTAGTCGATCAATATATTGTAGACCTACAGAAAAAAACCCTGTCATGCTGCCAGAAAAAAAGTGTTTTCATTTACGTTTCCTTCTCTGTCTTTCACTTCCTCTCTTTGCCTAAAGTACCCTTCTTCATACGCATCTACTCCTCCAACCCTCCTCCTCCTCCTCTCCTTTCCCCCAAACTGCTAAGCAGGCTAACACCCATCAGGTGATGGAGGATCACAACAAACAAACGTGTACAGGACACGTGAAACTCATCGGGTTTGTTTTGTTTCGTTTCTTTTTTTTTTTTTTCTTTCTCCGATCCATCCCTATTACAGTTTTAGTACGTAAACACCAGGTCGGAAAAGTTTTTCTCGAGCCAGTCGCCGGCGATCATTTCGCTCAGCTCGGGTGTGCAGTAGTCGGGAAACTCAAAGTGCGAGCCTAGGCTGCCTTCACTGAACGAGTCCAGGTCCTTATCCACTAAAGAGAGCGAGAGATTTGACGCGAGGCCACCTGACTCGGAGCACTGCGACGCCGCCGCGAGATTGAGGCTAAAGTCGAACAGCAGGTCGTCCGATTCGTCGCTCGAGCTGGACGATGTGGACACGGAGCGCGCCGAGCCCGGGGAACAGGAGGAAGAGGAGGAGGAGGAGGAAGAGGCGGCGGCGCACGGCGCGCTCTGCTTGGTGATGTTCTTGAAGTTGTAATAGAGGCGCGCGCTGTGCGGCGCCGAGCTCCGCGTCGCGTCTTCGTACATGCTCGCGGTCTCCGAGTCCGCGCCGGCGCTCAGCGTGGGACTGGCGGGAACTTTGGCCGCACCGTATGCGCGAGCCTGCTCCTCGTCGTCCAGGTCCTTTAAGCGCGCGCGCGTCCTCTCCTCCTCGTATTCGTAGTCGTCATCGTCGTCATCATCCGTGAACTCGCTCTTCACGACTTTGGCCACTTTGGCACTCTTGTACGCGTAGTCGTCCGCGTACTTGCTTCCAGCCTTGCTCGTTTTCAGTTTGGGACACTTCTTGTTATGGCCGCTTTTCGGCACCTTTGCGCACGACTTCTCGGGAGACAAGGCGGATTTGGACGAGTTACTGTCCAGCTTTGGTTTTTTCTTCGGACGATACTTGTAGTCGGGGTAGTCTGCCATGTGCTTTAAGCGCAGCCGCTCGGCTTCGCGGATGAACGGGATCTTCTCGCTGTCCTTCAGCATTTTCCAGCGTTTGCCCAGGCGCTTGGAGATCTCTGCGTTGTGCATGTCCGGCGACTGCTCCATGATCTTTCGCCGCTCGATTTTGGACCAGACCATAAACGCGTTCATGGGCCGCTTGATGTGGCCGGTGGCTGTCCTGCACCAGTCTGGGTTCATCTCGGAGCCGGGCACCGGGCTGCACGCCATAAACTCGCTTTCGTCAGAGTCGGTCGCCTCTCTGGACAAACTCTCCGTCTCGCAGTTCTCTGTCTGCTGTACCATGCTTCTGTTATCTCCCTCGCAGCACCTCTGCTCTCACCCTGCCCGAGTCTCTGTGCAATGATTTCACCTGTGCGCGTCTGCTCGCTGCTTTAACGCACGCTCATCCACTCTTCCCTGACTTACAAACCGCCTTCTTAACTAGTTTTTTCCTTTTTTTTYCCTGGCCGTGATGTCACGACGAGGTCTCCAATCACAGACACACAGCTCCGCCCATCGGCCCCCCTGCGTCTCCTTAACCCTTTTGGCGCTCCCCGCTGATGCCTGGCCTGTGCCAAGCGCAGGGTTACCAGTCTGCACTTCTACCTTACTGGATGTGTTCTCTATTTAAAACCAGTCTACAAAAAAAAAAAGGAAAATAAACCACTGCAATGGGCTGTGATAGATGGAACCTAGTGTCCTTTGCTGTTGTCGTTTTGTTTATAGACGTTATTAATAAAACATTTCACTGGGTTGGCTTTATGAGGCTGGAAATTGATTAGTTATTGAGCTGAAAAGAGGTAATTCGGTCTGGCGACCCTAAATGGACTCAAGACACATTGTAGATCTTTGAGACTTTAAGCAAAAATAAATAAATAAATAAATCAGTCATATATGTTCAGGAGTAGCAAACACAGAACTGAAATCTATGAATGTGGATGGAAGCAATTTTTCTGCCCCTCCTCCACCCTCTTCATGTTTTTTTYCCCCTTACACTCTCTCAATAGGATACTGAAGGTGGCGCTTGGACACTGTTCCTGTGTGCACAAGCACGCGTGTTGCTTCAGCTGTCCTGCATGGATTGACTGACTGAATATTAGAAAAAGTAGGTTTTCTTTTTGCCACGCGATTTATATGTCAATATTTGACTCTCGTGCTGCTGTTTTTGGTATGGTTTCATTTKACATTTCCTTAATTTTTAACAAAGCTATCTACCATGGGAAGCCAGTTCTCTATAATAACACATAGGTTTACAGTTAATTGTTAGTTGTAAGCCCAGGAACACTAAAACAAACTATAACATATTATAACAGGAAAAGATGTCTAATAAGTTCCTGTGTCTCCAAAGGTATCATCTAATCATCTATGCCTACGTGACTAACTGCTCAAATGTCTTGCCTAGAAGGCATAGATTATGAGTTTTTTTTTATGTAAAAGAAAAACAACACTGGTGAAACTGCTCCTGTTCAGCCTTCTGTATCTAGAGCCAGCACTTGGCTCTAAAACTGTGCCTCTATGGGATTCAGGGATGCTGCTGGAAATGATGCATTTGCTCAAATTGTGTGAGGTTTGATTTTGTCCCCTAGAGGGCAATCACTAGCCCCTCTGCCACCCTTACCTTCCCCCCAACTCCTGCTATTAGTTACCCCTCCCCCCCCTGTAGTTTAGGATTGGATAGAGATGAGATATGCTGATTCTTATTATGCTTTCAAACCAATTGATACCGTAAGCTTTGTAAGTATTTACTAGTTATGTCATAGCAGTGCACAGATTTAATGAGCTCTTAAACCTATGCATGTTCACCTTTTAACATTAAACTGTCCATGCACTTTACAATCACCATAGTCATTTCTTTAAGGCAATAAAAATAACCTTTTATCCAGAACACACCTATTACAGAGACGAGAGCAAGAAGCTCTTTCCCCTGCAGGAAGAAACAGCAGACAAGTGCGTGTGTGTCATTGGTGGGGTTTTGGGTGGCTGGGAGTTGGGGAGATTGGGGTTCTGGTTGTATGTGGAGTCTTGCTGCAATTTAGTCTGGGTTGCATCATCATGCGTGCATGCGCGCACACACACATACACACACACACAGAGGGCTAAATAAGAGCGGCTTAATGATGTGCTGCTCATTAGCATGGCTCGTTAAGGGCTGTGAATGAGGTGTGAGTGTCAGCTGCGGCAGAGGTGGGAGTCATACAGAAATGGGAGGGTCCCTCAGCTCAGAGAAATCTGAGACGCCCTTAGCCCAACACCTGATACACAGTCCCACATACACACGAACACACATGCAAGGAATGTGTAAGTCTGTAAACAGATAAGGCACTGATGCTGGTGATCTTTTGTCTTTGCATCCAATCATAAGTTTGCTGATAGGCTCTCACCTGTCCTGGCGCATGACAAGGTAAAATCATTTGGGATGATGTAACAACCCACCAACCTTTTCTGAACACAATTAATAAACAGGGCRCATTTTAAATACCTATTTAAATGAATTCATTCTCCCTTAATATTTGCATTCATACTCAAAAGACCACCTTTAGACCATGCAGAGCTGCGCTTATCATTAAAATGCAATTCACATGCAGAATAAAATCTTTGTTTGCTTATCTAAATCTYCCCAAAGCAACTGCTTTTCCTTCACAGGAGCAGTGAAGCAAGGATCAATACAAAGGCAAACTGGGGGCTATCTGATCCTGCAAACACAATTCATCTCCTCCACATAGCTTCAAGATAGGTRGGTCTACTCTGCATGCTATCTGATGGGTCAACAAAAGGGGGAAAGGGAGTTGTTTTGGGGCCACGCAAATGAAGTTTCCACTCACATTGCACACTCCTCAAATGTTCTGTCCTCACTAGACAAAGCCTTTCTAGAATTAAAGGATGTTTTTAATGCTAATTCGGAAGTCTTTTTTCAAATACTCCATAACTGTGCAATAGGTGAAATATTCATCCCTGGAGTTATCAGGATGTGCACCGTTTTCTGAAGAGTGTAACTAATATTCTCTAATACGTCTTAAGATAAAGCTATACTTGTATGTATGGAATGAATGATGCCAGTTTTTTTTTTTAATATGGGCAAATATCATATAGAGCCTATAATCTCTCCACCAAACACCATCTGTCAAACTAAAAATACAGCTACTTCAAATAATACAGAGAACTATTAAAAGACAGTATAAGATAGTAATGAGTTCTGTAATGACATCATTCTGAGTAATTCTGTCTTTGATTTGATATTAAAAATAGAACTGGATAATAAAAAAAACAGCATATTAAGACTCTGTAATTATTTTTTCTGTAAGTAATACATCTTTGCTATGTTTTGCTCACATTACATCAGCACTGCTTCCCCCAGGATGAAACTGTTCTTAATGCCAAGTGTGACACCAGGACACCAGAAGTTTGATTCAGAGTATGGATGAAAGGAGGAGAAGATTGTTGTTTCATCTTTTTTAGCCGATGCAAAAGCRACTTAGACTTAGACTTCAACACAGGTCTTTTACCATACATGAACCAACTGAACCCATCTAAAATGCCATTAAGCATCTCTCACACCAGACCAAAGCTGGCCAGATCCTTAGTTCCCAGCTCTCCTCCAACCCCCAGAGCAGGGCACAATTTACCAAGCCTCTTTCGTGGCTGAATCCCTAAATGACCAATTTATTGAGAAATCCAACGTTAAAGCCACCACAGCAAAGCGGTGGAAAAATTGAAAGTAAAAAGAATYGCAGGAACTGAAGCAGCAACAGCTGTGAAACTGGCGTCTAGCTTCTGGAATTCATTGAGAAAACACATGCTGAGACTTCTGTTCGGGGTGCCGGTCACTCGTTCACCCACAAAGGTGAAACACGGGCTGTTGTCACGTTACTCCTCTGAGTATAAAAACTCTTCCAGTGGCATTCACACATTATCAATTTTGCTACATCCCTCATTTTGCTGTGACATTTAGGAATCTTTCATTTATTGTACAACTACCTTCTGAGTGTGTTTGTGCGTACTCGGTCTCTTTGGCCAATAAACATGCATTCAGTTTGCCCTCGGGGCCCAAGGACCTGGGTAATGAGAATGTGTTTAGTCTAGAGAGAGTGGGACAAATGTTGATGGATTGCATGGCTACGGCTTAACTTCCTCTAACGCACTAAAGCGCTGAGAATGAGTGAGCGTTCTGCTGATTTTTGTCTGTCTACAAGGTATTTGAGGGGGAAAAAAGCTACAACCTTTTGGATCAGTTTGTCAGTTGCTTTGCACAGCGGATGAACATAAATTTCTCAATTCATGGTTAATCAACTTCATCAAGAATCAAACGGTCTGTGGTGGGGATAAAGGAAGCAGCGTATGTCTGCCAAGTCAAAATAGGACACGCGAAGAATTTTTATGTAGCAGCCGTGGCTGTGCTTACTCACAATTTCAGACATGCCCTGTATTCTAAAGCTTTACTAGTTTACGAGCTCTGCACATCACGCTCCATTGCGCTGAAGCAGGGAGCACTACTGACATGTTTTCAACCCTGCAGTTAACAGCTTTAATGATTCATGAATGGTTAGATTAACAAAAAAAAGATGCCAAATGACCAAAAGTATATTTGGGTGAGTCCAWGATTTGGGCTGCCATTCGACTTACTGTCTGTAACTCTGTAAAAATCATTTACTATATATTAAGCAATTCAACAATTTAMGAAAATGTGTCATGGTCAATAAAACAARAAACACATGCTCATTTGAATGAACTATATACACCGATTRGCCATTAAAACCATTACWGTTAAAGCCACTTATGTTTTGGTTTCTTCTTGTTTCCTCCTGTGACACCAGGACATGGGTGGTGGATCCTTTGGGTGCTGTGGAGATTTCAGGGATCACACTTATTTGTCTAGTGCATCCCATGGATGCTCAATGAGATTGACATCTGGGGAGTTTGGAGGCCTGACGACTCTTTGCCAGCTGCATTGGGTGTTCTGGTGCCTTTCTGTCGTGACCAGCATTGAGTTTGTTTCATGATTTGTGCTGCATTGGCTTTTCTGTTTGATCAGACCGGACAGCCTGGCCTTTGGGTCCCTGCGGSCTTGAATGCACCTTGGATGTCCATGATCCTGTCACCAGTTTGCTGGTGTATAATTGATAATCAATGTTAATGCATTAATGTTATGTGGTGTTAATGTTATGGTGGATCTCTGTGTGTGTGTGGTCAYGTTCAAAAGTTAGTACCCCCTTGTGTAATTCTATCTATCTTTAWAAATAATAAAAAATAATCTGATCTTAGCGAGTCTTAGTATTGGGCCAATACAACCTCTGACGAACAGCCTATAACCCTTTTCGCTGTGTTATTATTTATGTATGAAGCTTTATCCCATATACAGAGTCGTGGAGRGCCTGGAGCCCATCCCAGGAGACTTGRGGCAGGAGACAGGGTACACCCTGGACGGGGTGCCAGTAGATCACAGGGCACACATATACACACACTCACACATAGAACCTAATTTGCATGTCTTTGGACTGTGGGAGAACTCTGGAGGACACTCGCCAAGCCCAGGGACATACAGTACAAACGTCCATGAACACAGCCCCCGAGGCGGGAATCGAGCCTGTACCCTGGAGGTGCAAGGGGACAGCGGTCGCCACTCTGCCTATGTATGAAGCCAAAAAGAAAAAAAATCATGGGCAATACGTAGTACTCCTTACTGCTTTCACAGAATTTAAGAGGGTAAGATGCAGCCAGGTGCTGTTAATCATCATTTTTAAAGCACTCTATAAAAGCAGAAGCTTTGACAGTTTGCTGGTCTGGATCATTCAGATGTTCGTTAACACAACGCCAAGTGGGAAAGATATAAGCAATGGTCTTAGAGAAGCACATCAATCTGGAACGGGTTTAAAAAAAAAAAGATCAGAGCTCATTGTTCTACAGTGAAAAAGTCGTACACACACACACGCACGCACACACGTGCACACACACACACGCACGCACAGACTTGCACGCACACGCATACACACACACACACACACACTAGAAGGATAAAGGAAGACCAAGATTTGTGGACATCTGCATAAAGACAAATTATTATAATTTCAAGAACTTTTGGTAAATGTTATAAACATCTTTAAAAAAAAAAAAACATGCTGTCGCACTTTAAACTAAGCTATTGTCAAAAATGGTTAAAATAAAATAGGGGCACAAGAAAAGTGTGATTCCCAATACTCTTACAGCTTAATAATCTAATTATAATCTCAATAAAAATGACTGTTGAACAGATAAAAATGTTCATTTTAACAAGACAGATCTTGCTTCTACAGTTTCTTCCTCCACAAATGGAAACACACGAGACTTTTTGTAGAGCAGCCGCCTTTTTTAATGAGGAAAAAAGAGATCTGCTTTACCATGTTTGATCATTCAGAGCCTGGATGGAGGAAATTGTTTAAAAGTGAGCTTGTTTTCACAGTAAATTTGTTCAATGTGGCCAGAGCTCTGCTTAATAGAGTAATGACCCGCGAGGCGTTTCACTTCAGCTCAGAAGGCWGTTTAAAGGGGGCCAAAACATACCAATAAACATCTGTGCAGAATAGATATGCACATTTCCATTCAGTTTACCTCCAGATTTCTTTTCACATCGTATAGGAATATGAGGTGTTGTAAAGAGAGATGTTTAAAGAGTACCAAGTTTYTGGCCATCATAGCCATGCGACATAGGTAGAAAGATTCAAACTCCATTAAGGCTTACAAATCATCACTGTTGTCTGTGGTGATGAGCATTTAACAACAACTTCTAATAATTAGTTTCAGCACCACTCTGTTAGTTGTTTGTCACTTTGGGAAATTTGATCCAAGCTGATGCCTTTAATGTGCGAGTTTAATTATGCCATGTGTAATTACAATGTCTCTCTCAGGTACGCCGGGAAACAAATTTATATAATGAAGTGACTGACCTCAAAATATTGCATGCTTTTATGTGTACATCAGAGGCATATTAAAAAAATATTAACAACAACATCACATAATACTTCCCATGTAGAGTAATCACTATGGTCATTTAAAAATACAAAAAGGTCAACAAGGTAAAAGGTGCTTAATGTTGTCCAAAGGCTGCTCAATATATA
>QMIH01000475.1:66352-78351 GCA_003987875.1 Clarias batrachus | reverse complement strand
TTAAACTAATTATGCCGTTTTATTATCCTGTCCAGTCCATGCATTTGTTAGGCAGATAAAAGCCAAATAACATTTCTCATATTTTATATTCTTCAAAGCAGCCGTGACGACAGCTTTGCACATTCTTGGCATCTTGAGCAGGCTATGGTTTTCCAACAGAACAAATTAGCTGCTCAACTTGAAAGAAAATACCGTATAGAACGTATATGGTAACACTTCCTGTAAATCTTGTTTCTACAATSTATTATAATAACACATAATTGGGTCAGACAGTATACATAATACCTCATAATGACTGGTGGTAGCCTTTATTAATACTTACAGCAGCTACAAAGCATAACTTTATATGGTATGTCATATTACATAATGCAGGCTACATTATGAAATGTCTTAGACTGTCTATATTTGGCTCTTTTAAGCTTTAAAAACAATTTGGGTAAGCCTTATTGCCCCAAGGTAAAAATTTGYGTGCACGATACTTTGTGAGGTACTGCCAGGKTAAATTCCGGCTCCGTAACAACCAGTGCTCCCAGTATAGCTTTCAGAACCACCATGACAATTACCAGGAGAAAGAGAGTAGTGAATGAACATGGTTCAACCACAATGTTGAATGGGTGATAGAGCTAATAATAAAAGTATCATTGACTTTAGTGGAAGTCTACAGCATTCAGAATGAGTGAAGTTAGCTTCTACTTCATAGGGATGGAAAAGAGTTGTGAATAAGMACAAGCACAGCAATGCAACACAGCCGTAACACAACAGAGCTGGTGTRGATTTTAAGTAAGTATGTAATTGTATATCTGAAATTAGTTTGAAAGGGTTGTGCTCAAGTGACAATGGAGCATGCATTTTCRTACTTATTATACATCAAGTAAACATTTGTGCAMTGTGAATTCAGTATCAGAATAGAAAAGTTATTCATTTATCCCTAATGGCGAGGAAKAAATCCCTGATAAGAGGAAGAAATCCAATCAGCTATAATATTAAAATGCAAAACATTAAGACCAAAAGTGTGTAGCTTGTGCAGCTCTGACCATGACTGCTCATGACTCTGGGGGTGAATGGCACCGGGACATTAGAAGCAAATCCTTTGGGTGTTGTGGCTTGCGTTGTGGGTCCTCCATGGATCGGACTTGCTTGTCTTATGCATTCCATGGTTGCTCTGTTGGATTAAGATATGGGGAATTAGGAGGTTGGATCAAAAGCTTGAACTCTTTGCCTGCTAAACCCTACAGGATGTAATGCACTGGGTGTTCTGATACCCTCCTATTGTGGCCAGGGTTAAAAAGAGTACACCCCTCACATCTCTGCAAATATTTAGTTATATCTTTTTATAGGACAACACTGCATCAATGACTYTTTGACACAATGAAAAGTAGTCAGTGTAAAGTTTGTATAGCAGTGTAAATTTATTGTCCCCTCAAAAYAACTAAAAATACAGCCAATAATAGCTGAACCCCTGGCAACAAAAGTGAGTACACYYCTAAGTGAAAATGTAAGTGTAAGTGAAAAAAGATGACTTTTTATTATGTTTTTGYATTTTACTTTTACAYATTCTGCCACACAGGACACGTGGAARAATCCCGATTAAAGGCAAAGACTAACCGCTATTGCTCAAACAGCAGCGCAACAGAGCAGGTTAAAAGAAGGTAGAGCATTCCACCAGTGGAAGAGACRGGGAGAGAAGCCATGTGCCCACTGTCAGGAGAGAAAGAGAGAGAGAGAAGCCAGTGTGGCCTTATGCTGGTTATGACTTTTATTCTATATCTTAAGGYCACTCTAGATGCTTGATCATATTTCAGATATTATGTTGGGCATCCATCGTACAAGAGCATCATAAGTGTGTCCATTTAGTAGTCGTCCATTGTTCTATATACATATACGTACATACTCTACATTTTTGTAAAAAGGTTGGATAGACTATAAAATCAGGATGGATTAGAGGGWTAAAAAAATTTCATACAAAGATAATGAATAACATGCTTTTGGACAGGATATGCATGGACATTAGGAGAGGTCAGTGACCGGCACAGCAAGAGAAACTTTCATCCACTCGACTTACAGGAGATAAGGGGAAAAACAAAAGAAGGAATTCCCCCTGATGGAATCTGAAGCATGAGCTTTATTCACCATCTGTTCTGCTTGTCAGTCATACATGACCTCCAACACACAGGCACACATGCATGCAAACGCACATACAAAATCTGGCCCCGTGTGAACACACACAGAGTCAACTGGTAATAAATAAATGATGTGTAAATAAGACAAAATATAGTCATATGGGTTAGAAACACATAAGCTCCTTTTGAATCACTATTTTAAACTTGTCTCATCTTTTTTACAACCCGACCCCCTGGGCTGTTATCTGTTCTCTATATTTTAAATCAGAAAGACTTCCCAAAGAGGAAGCAGTGCAAGCCTGCTCCACAATGTCGACATTAATTTGGGCTGATCTTTTAATCTGGCTGGGTGATTTGCTAGCACGGCTTGGTGGCAGAGTTAATTGGACAGCAATGGGAAGGATCCTGGCTGTTTGCAGCAGGTTCATTCGGGAGGCACAGTTGGGAATGAGCTGCGAATGAAGAATGCCACTTTTGTTTTAAGCCACTCACCCTGAATAACGTAAAATCCCAATCTGCCGACTTCAAAGATGCATCCATGGAGACAGTCAGTGTGTTAAGGCTGAGAGATGGAGGGCAGAGGGAACATCGAATAATGTAGGCATGCCGTGGCAAGGTTAACTCTGGCGGGGTCAGTCACAGATGAAGGTCTCTTCTGCAAATCTTGCGTTTGAAGTCAGGGTGCGAGAAAAGTCAACRCATCTTAAGGTTGCATGTGGTTATGGTATGGGGTAGGCAAGCGTTCAGATAGATCTATCTCTGCAAAGRACCTTGCAGTATACGTTATGTAATTGAATTAAAAACTGCATATCTATGAGCGAAGACATGTAAAACTGAAATTAGTGAGTCTACTCATAATGCTAAGTAATCTATCGATTTATTTATTTATCTACAGTGTGGGCCATACACATATTTTGTAAAAAACATTTTAAAAATTAAATATTTCTAATATATATATATATTTTTTATGTTTCAGAAAAAGATGCGTTAGAAAAAAGAGCAACGAACTGAAATCATACTGATGGCCAGGTCAGGAACTAGTCACATGGTTGCAACAAAATTAAAGAAGAGAAGAGATAACTGCAAACTGCAGTATTAAAACCTGGATGGATAGTGGTGAACCATCATGTTCACTAAAGAAATGTGGTCGGAAAAATAACATTCTGTATGTACAAGATAGGGGATCACTTCAAAGCTTAAAATAAATAAATAAATAAATGAAAAAAAATATATATATATATATAAAAGTAACAGAATTTCCAATTTCAAAGAGAACTCTAGGGATTGGGACTAAACAGCTGTGTAGTCWTAAGTYTAACTTCTTAACCACTTATAATAGAAAAAGAAATTGCTAGAGAGCATAAAGAATGAAAAGTAGAGCATTGGAATAAGGTCATGTGGTGTGATGAGTCCAGATTTACCCTGTTCCATCATGCCTAGAGCCTACTGTACAAGCCTGAGGGGGCAGTGTTATGATCTGGAGTTGGTTCCGTTGGTCAGGTCTAGGTTCAGCAGCATTATTTGCCCAAAACAAATGAGGTCAGCTGACTACCAGAATATAGTGAACGTCTGTCTTGCTTTTTCCATCAGTAGATTTTTTCCCCTTCTTTGATCGCATGGACATATTCCAAGATGACAGTGCCGAGTTCCAATAGTGATTCAGGGAGCATGAGAACAGCATTGTTTTCACACATGGATTGATCTATATCAAGAAAACTAATGCTTGGTAAATTCAGGCTAGATCAACTAATTTAATACTTGGAGTGTGACTGGTTAGAAACTGACACTTATGAGTGTGAACGTAAGTAGCGTAGTGCTGGGAATTGTAGTCCATGGTGGCCAGCGTAGTGGGTAATGGAGTTTATGGTGGATTTTGGCTGTGTTATGACACCTGGTCTCAGTTATTGATGTGCAAGACTGTCGTCTTTTCTATTCTTTTCTTTTCTTTTCAAGTCTGCATGTGTAGCTTGTATTTTTGTGTGTACCCAATTACAATATTTCTTAMCAAATTACATTGAGTATATAAACAAACCTTGCTCATTTAGGATCCTGAGTGTATTTTTGTTGCTCTTTGTGTCATACGCTTCATACAGTATCTGACTGCTCATCTCACATGAAAGTAAAAACCGCATGTTTTTCCACCTTTTTTGTTGGATTCTAGTCCCAATACACACCTCCAGCCAAACCAGTTCCCCTGTGAGGGGAAAATAGTGCATTTCTATTTAGAAATGCAGACAGGGAAAATAGTCTGCATTTGTAACACACGATCAGTTAATTCCAAATAATGCATTTACATTCATTTTCAGTTACATCCCTACCTTCAAACCATTCATGCAGAATGCAGAATGGTGTGTCATCAGATTTTGTTGCTCCCCAGATAAAAATCGSACTGAACACAAATAAGATAGCCTTGAGAATAACGGATCTCTGCTGACCCTGATGCTAAGAATGATTTCCTATACAAACAGTTAAATAGGATCTACTGCAGCGCCAGATCCAAACCAGTTCAACCTGCATGCTGAACTCTGAACCTTTAAAACCGCTCTGGTCTACAGCATGATATCTGATACAAAGTCCAYGTGAAGGGCAGTGAGGACCGGCTATTGTGTGACTGCAACCCAAACAAACAAGTTCCATCCATTTCCTGGTGAAATAGAAGTACACTGGTTATTTATGTTGAGGGATCTTTGGGGGTAAGGTCAAGTGTGTCCTCATCMTGACATAATCCCTATTTGAAGGTTAGATTGAAATAAACTGGGCAGCAAAGAAGGATGAAAACAGATGGCATGGAAAGATGTGGTATAGTGAGACGTTTAATTATTATTTCAGACCTCATCTTGAATTAGATGTTGTTTTCTTTAGATTCTGGAGGTGCTGTTTTTAACCTATTTAAGTCTAAAGTCTARMATTCTCCATGCAGTGGCCCAGACTATTAGAAATTACATCTAAAAGTCTTGAATTTGTGTGTCTGTGAGATTAACGAAGCTGCACGGGCTGACCGATGCAATACAGAGCTGTCACTCGAACGCCCCCTTACAGCTTGAGCTAAGCAGAATCATATTTCACCCTGCTCGGTTCCAAACTGACTTTGAATAATCTGCAGACATCACTGYAGAATTCATTAATGAGAACTAAGACTAATGACATKTAGTCCACTGTTGGTGGCCTAGCCATGGGTCTCCTTTCTCTGAAATATACACTACTATATTAAGATAAATGCTGGTTAGCTTACATTTTTAAATGTAAAATGGGAGGGGGGGACATCTCTCTAAATTATTTTGCTATGCTTATACATGAATGAATTACATGTGATTTACTAACAYCCAGCGCAGGGTATATTTCCCAGGGTCTCTGGAATAGGAGTAATGGCAACCCTGAGATGAATGAGGAAGTAACTGGAGATGAATGAATGATTGGTGTAACCAAAGGCTACCTTTAAAAATAAATTATACATATGCTTTCACTCACTCAGTCATTCACTCGACCACTTATTCTGTACTGGGCTACAGGAGCACGGGAGCCTATCCCAGGAGACTCAGGGCATCAAGTGGAGTGGGATTGACACTCTGGATGAGGGCACACACACAAACACTCATTCACACACATTTGGAAAAGCCGATTAGTCTGATGCATATACATTTGTACTGTGAGAGCAAGCCCAGTAAGCATGGGGAGAACATGCAAACTCCATGCACACACACACACCCAAGGTTGGAATCAAAACCTTGACCCTGAAAGTGCAATGCCACTGTGCTAACCATTACACGATTGTGTCGCCTTATACATTTACAGTGCTATATTATGCAAAAGCAGAATTGCTTGCTTTTAAATGCTGTATCAGATGAAAAATACTAATCAAGACATGCAGTGTTTGTTTGAAAATGTTTGTAATTACTAAATATATAGTAAATCAAAAATCCTACATGATSTACATTGTGATTGTGTTTCTTGTTAGGTTTTCATATGCCAAGCTGTTTATCAAAGACCATGTGCATGAATGTCTATGTTTCAGACATTGATTTCCTCAGTCATTAAAAAAAAAATGCTATAAGTTCCCCTTTCTATGCATGTAAGCTTGCCATTAAAATCGAATGAAATGAAAATATTTCATATGATACACTTGGCTGAAAAAATGATGCCATCAGTGGCCATCTGGCACTGTGCATATCCGAAACTTGGCTTTGGAACTCAACAATAATTGCTAAATATGTGCTACCAAATGGTTATTTGTTCCAGTGATATGATTCCTCTACAGGAAATGGAGACATGGGCTTTGGCATAAATGTGCCACTTTATGAATGAATCAATACAAAATGAATGCATTTATCATGCCCAGCAGTGGGCAATTGTAAAACCGAACGACCTTGCTTTGTCCTCTAAACATGCAGCTAGATGACAAGTGAATTTTAAGTACCAGAACTCCAAAATCGAATGTCATTTTGGATGCAGAAGAGATGCACAGACGGGCCAGTGCATCACCAACCAATTCTTGCATATGGCACATAAACAATAGTGTGCCATCTGATTCTACCTTCAAACAGACACACCCAAGTCATAAAGCATCCTTTCGCAATAAATAACAGCACAAAATGCTGTCATGGCCCCGTTGAGGCCCTTTATAGAGCATTCTCTCCATCTTCTACAGAGTGGATCTGAACTTGTACCCCACTCCATTGTCCCTCCTCCTCATTGGCTCTCCTGCCTCTGGCACTTTACCAGATTGCCTTTGACATCCTGACAGCCTGGCTGACTGGAGGTAAGAATCAGTGATGACAGACTAGTGGCTTTTATCAGCACCGACAGGCTGCCGTCTGAAGACTGAGGCCCTCTACCCCATTGGCCCCAATCTACCCTGCTGCTTGAGGTCCGGAAATGATGTATGTATGTATTTCTGTATGTATTTAGAATGAAAGCATTAGTAGTCTCACTGATTGCTTTGTTAATTTGCCTATTTTCTGATGACAAGGTGCTTGGGTTAATTGACTATTTTTTTAATCTGTTTGTTACCTGGAGATGGGTTAAATAAGAATGAGAGAAGCAGAGAGATTAAAATTTTTGCGCAATCAATAATACATTTTGAGTTACGTCTCTCGACACTCTTTAAAGAAGAATATTAAGCATGATGTTTCTTTGATCACACTGAATATATGACCTCATATGATCTCCTCCGTATGCACATTCACTTTGCACAATGTTACAGTCTTTGACAGATATGCAGGTTTTTAAAGCATCAGCATATTTCGAGCAGAAACCATGCTTCAAAGTTTCCTCATGTCATGTATGGCCTTCCCCTTATGGAGCGGTAATAAAATCAGATCTTTTGAAACGGCTTGGAGGACAACGTGTCAATGCAAATGGACAAGAACTACAACAAGCCCTCATGACTTGAACATGTGGATTATGATTAATGCGGCTCAGGCGCACGCAGACAAACCCAAACCTAGGCTTGATGTCAGCTTCAATAAGCTTTTCTTATGTAACTCAACACTTCAGAGCTGATCCGGTGAAACATGGCCTGCATGTTGTTAAGGCCACAGCTGGAAAATGACAGCTTCGGAGAATCATGCACACTGCTACGCCACAGCTCCTCTTTTCAGAATTAAGCCTTTGCCTGATTGCATTTATTATAGAAAGCTAACGGGTTAGTTTCCATATTATGTTGCATACAAACACACATGTGGTCTCTCCCTAGCTGTGTCTCCACCAATATGCTATAGCACACTGTTTGCATATGCTGCCAGCCCATGCTAGCAGTTTTGTTTGTGTGTACGAGTGGAGTGGGCAGAGGTATCCCTCACAGCTCTCTCTCTCCCTTTGAGCCAGGCAGTGGGAGCACTGTGGGATTCAGGCGCTAACGAGCTCTAAAACTCCTTGCTCTGTCTCTTTGTGCCAGATGGCCAAAAAAGAGCTAACTCTGGCCATCACCGCAGCACGCTACGGTAGCTCTGACTGCACAGTGTGAAAGTCTGGGATCAAATACAGCTCATCAAATACAGCTCATCCATTAGGGGGGAATGGCTATGTTTATCCGAGGGAGTTGAATGAATAAATGATTAGATTTGTGATAATCAGCAGTTGTGAACTACTTATTCTATATCAGAGTTCAATTTGATTAGATGTAACTGTAACACTTTGACCAAAAAAAAAAAAAAAAAAAAAAAAAAAAAATGGCAGTCAATCAGTAAGCAGGCTTAGGTCAATCAATCAGGCAAACAAAGTCAGAACTGGAAGTAAAGCAGAAAATCTCACTCAGTTCACTTATACGCACTTACAGCAAATGATGGGAAATCTTTGCTAATGAAATGAGAGAACAGTAAATACATCAATGTAATGTGATAGAAACAGTAAACAGGTGCTCAGTAAGTGGGTGAAAGTGTTTATAATGTCCAGACTGGAGTGGGATGTGGCATTGCAGTGAAACCTAGCTCGGCAGTGGATCTGATTTAGGTTTCACAGACTTATTTATTATAATTATAAAGTTACTAACATTGAGTAATACAGAATTTCCAAGACGCTTCAAAGATGGTGTGTGTCTCTTGTGAACCTGTCCTGTCTGATCACTTGGTCCAACACACAGCTGTCGAATCTGTGAACCTTCTCCACAGCACCTTGCTCACTCAGCTGTCCCAAGTACTTGCTGCCAAACCCTCTGCTGCCTTATCTACCGCACCTGCTGCGTTTTGATTTACCCGCTTCTACATGGCACCCTGCTGACTCACGTACCTGCTGCCTCGCTCACCGCCTGGACCTGGAATATGCCATCGTACACACTTCAAAGGTTTCCAGCCACTCAACCCGTGATCATCAGCTCTCAAACACAGGTGGCATTCCTTCGGTCCAGCGCTTGAGCGCGATTAATCTAGGCATTCCATTCTGGGCAGTTTCAGAACTCTGCCTACCACAGCGGTATGAAAAATGAAACCTGCGTCAAAATGAGATTTAAGCTATTTATTGGAAGCACCTGCTCCACTATGTTCCGATAGCCACTTGGTAAAGCTTGCTGGAGACGTTCATTCGGTATGAATGCATTCCTACTCGTACATCAGGCACTAATGAGGTCTGGATAAGAATCTTCAAATGAGAACCATAAGCTGTGGGCCTGGGCCATCCATCAAGAATAGAGAGTGGGTGCTACAAAACCAGCTGTTTGGAAAAAGCACTTGTCAATCCTATTTAAGGCAGCATCACTGGACAATCAGGAGATGACCCAGGGTAGCGGGCACGGGAGAATAAGTGYTACAAATCCTGCTGTTTTGGAAAAGGCACCTGTCACTCTTATATGAGTCAGTGTGACTGGCCAATCAGAAGATGTCCCAGCACAGCAGGCATGAGACTATGAAGTGAGGAGCCATATGGATGGAGGATGGAGTTTGCAAGGGCCGTTCAGTGAACCAGTGACAGAACAGGGGGACTCACTGGGAGCTGACAAACTGCGATCTGTTACACAAACTAAAGCATATTACATTATCAGGTTTCATCCTCAACTTGCATGTTGTCATCTTCACTAACAGGACAATTTACTTGGCTCTTGAGCCATAGATTTCGGGTAATTATGAATCAGCAAAACAATATTAGCATACAGAGTAGTATGTGGATTAAATTTATATAGCAGACCTCGTTTGACTACAGTATTTATTGGAACATGTGCAATATGATATATTGCCAAAGGAAATAATTTGTCAATGGACCTAAAAACAAAGAACATCTTTGTCATCTAATTAATGATGACACTCTAGTCATTAGGGCAATGTGGCGTGATCTCTTGTTAAGTTTTATCAGGGAATGCGATTGTCTATGTTGTGCAAAGCAATCCTTAGACCGGGTTTTTCAAAAAATGTTTATTTATGTTGTATTGTGAAAAATCTCTGGATCGTAGATTTTTCAAGGGAAATGCAAGAGAATGCAAATTTTTCCACTACATTTGCTCAAACATTAGTGTGATTGATAGCAAATCATGTACCATACAAAGAGACAACCAATTACTGGATGTAAATTACATCTCTGTAATCCCACCATACAAATAAGCACAGCATATAATATTAATTAACATAACATAATATAAAATAATATAATCTGATAACATTTAGCATGTGCTAGGAAAAGCGGGAGCATAGCCCTCGCTAGCTCCAGTTGACAAAGAGTTTTTTTTTTTTTTTTTACTGGCTGCTCCTGGTGGAGAGGATATACCAGATAATTACCAACTGGAAGAAATGTCTCTTTTGTGCACCGGACTGAAAGGAGAAACTCTCCAAGCATTGAGAAGCTAAATCCCAAAACAAAAGCAGGCCTGAATAGTAGCAAGATTAGCTTTAATAGCAGTAATTACCAGCAGGGAGAAACAGCCAGGGCTCTCACTCTGTGTCCATCATAGGCTGGAGTTGGGTGAAGTTGGGGGGTGGGGGTCCCCTAATGTGTGAATCGCAGCCTCTCCTGGCCAGCCGGCCGCCTGCCTCCTTCACTCCCTCCCTCACTCCCTTTCTCCACATTCATTTGTAAAACACTTGGACGAGCCCCATCCAGCCAGGCCCTATTTGCCACTAAAAGCTATCTCCCCTCTGTCCTAATAATGGGGCATACATAAAAAAGAGGGCCCTCCAACACTGCTGCTCCTTGAATTACAATCCAGGGTGATGGCACAGATAAGCGCAGGCCTTAAATTACAAAYGGCACAGGCAGGGCTGCACTTCAAGCCAGCCCCCACCACGACAACACATTCAAGCCACACAAAAAGCCCACATGAAATGCAATTATCCTGCTTTGGAATAGAGGAAAGGTGTGTTACTTAAAAACAAGAGTGATTGATTTTTTTTTCTGCTTAATCCATGCCACAATGTAGCCATACTGTCCTCTGTTGTAGAAACAAAAAAACAAAAATAATGAGTTATGTTGGATGTTTAACAAATCCCTGTGTTGAGGACTGTTATTATTTTGCCTCTCGTTCAACCAGTGTGTTCATTGTAGAGACAGGCTGAAGAGCTGAACCGAGATCAAGCATCGCACTCTCCATGTGTCTTATCTAAACCACTTCATGCAGGGTTTTAAAACCTGGTCCTGAATATACTGTTCCATATTCAGTCTGAGACATGAATAATTTCTTTAAGTTCAATATGAGAAGTTTCACCCTGAGCTGGAACTGTTCATAGGATTAGGAGTAGAATGAAGGTTTAGTAGTTGAATTACAGTGCAGTAGACATTCCACCCTACACAAACGTTTTCAGGGAGAGTTCCTGAAAATCCTGGAACTTCTGGGAGATGTGGAATGTCTGCATATGTCTGTGATGGCTCATACTTTATGTACAATTTTTCAAACCACACTATGTAACCATTTGTTAATGTTTTCAATATGGTAATACATGTTCTTTAAATATACTTTCAGTACACCTGAGCTGTAGACTTAGACTGTCTGCTCTGGTTACTTTGGTACAGTAGCTCCAGTGTTTCTAAATCAAAAATGTATCATACCTTTTTGAAATGTAAATTCTTTTAGTTTAATTCAGCTGAACTTGACCTTAAATATTGTTACATTGACATCAAAATAAACGTAACATATCTGTAATATAAGCATGAATATGAACACTGAATATTTTTTACAATTATTTTTAAGGAAAATAGCTCTTGATGCTGGGGAGTCATTATATTATAGTCATAATGTTAGAATGTTAGAGAAGTGAAAAACTACATTACGTATCAGTCACAGTATTTTTTTGTGCTTGTTTTTAGCTAATTTTATGTGATTTACAATGATTAATAATAATAATAATAATAATAATAATAATAATAATAATAATAATAATAATTCACTATATTATTAATCTATTCTAGTCATAGGAATGTTAGAGAAGTGAAAAACTACATTACGTATCAGTCACAGTATTTTTT
>QMIH01000475.1:26951-40257 GCA_003987875.1 Clarias batrachus | reverse complement strand
TTWAATATGTGGTAAAGTAAGTGAATTTCAATCCACTATGTYCCAAATTTGACTTTAAGGTCTCCATGCTAGTTTTTACAGCTGATCTGTTCTGGGACCTGCATATGTCCAATGTATAGTCACTTCCTACCTGTACTGTAATTATCAGATTTGGTTACAAGTGGTTGGCAAAGCAGAGGTCATGGAATGTTTGTATAATATCCAGAAGTTCAGATTACATTACATTACCTTAACTAGCAGGGATGTGTAAATACATTTTGAGGCGGTGATAGCTCTAATCTGTAAAACGTTCATGTCTGAGTCACCCGTGTACCTGACCGGGGTTAAAAAATATGTATCTTGCTTCACACTTGAAGGACTGGCTTATTGGTTAGCACTGTGGCCTTGCACCTCCAGGTTTGAAAACTGGATTCCKGACTCGGGTTTGTGTGCGTGGAGGTTGTATGTTCTCCCTGTGCTTGGTGGGTTTCCTCCCACAGTCCAAAGCCATGCAGATTAGGCTAATTGGTTTTCCCCCCCAAAAATGCCCCATAATGTGTGAATGAGTGTGTAAGTGTGTAGTGTGAGCATGTGAACTCCCTGTGATGGATTGGCACCCTGTACAGGGTGTACCCCACCAGTGCCCAAAGTTTCCCGAGATGCGAGCCTGTATACAGYAGGTTAAGTAGTATAGAARATGAATGAAAAAAATGATTGAGCTGAACACTGCCGTGTCTCAATTTGGTTGTAAATAACATGGACTTGTATGATGATGATACAGTATATATTTTAACCAGTGTACTGTATATAGCTTGAGCTATTCATTGTCCCTATTCCAAAAAAAAWTTAAATTTAACGAAGGACAATTCCATTATCACTACAAACAAATTCCACATAAGTGTTCACTGGTTTATTGAATCCTAGCAGATTTTGTAGGATGAATTATTGCCCTTTTATTTTATTTATTTATTTTTTTTTACATAAAACTAACTGACACTCAAACTTGGACAGCTGTCAGCACTTTTATTTACCAGGCTTGTTGGACATCTGAGAACAGACATTTGATCTGTGGACAGCCAATTTCACTAGAGCAGATATCATTAATCTCAGAAAATCATTTCTTCCTGACAAGACAGCCAGTGGATGACAAAGGCAGTAGCATACATAAGCCCCAAGACTGAATCCTGCTGTGAAGATTATCCAGAGATCATAACAGTTGCATCCTGTTAACTGAACTGGGTGTCAGACCATGGAAGGTCTTAAAAGTAATCCAGTAATCTCTCTTGGATGGTTGGCATTTATTGCATGATTTGATCTTCATCACTCTTCATCCTCAGGCTCAACACAAAAGCACGTTTGGACTGAATGTAAGTGGCCACAGTACGATTTTGCTCCCTGGCTAAAGGGGCATTAATATTTCTGCTGCTTCAAAGGGTCAAGATAGAAAAAACTTAGCTATGTAACAGTATTTGGTCCCCTTGTGTACAGAGAAACTCTTAGCAAGTTACCTTTCACACATACACAGCATATAATGGAATCTGGATATCTGGAAAAGACTAAATGTCCTGACCAAAAATACAGCCTTCTCCTGTATATCCATGTCTGATATCTAGCCAGTCAATAACCTTTATTTGAGCATCCCCCCAACTGGTCCAGACATTCCCTCCAGCAGTGAGGGGTTGGGATCCAAGCTTCCATTAGCCTGCTAAAATGTGGACTAGATTTGCTTGTAACATGGTTAATCCTGTCCCATGTTTCCCAAGAACACAGAGTAGCTGACAGATACAAATGATGTCTGTGGTGGTAATCTCAAGCGCCTGTAGCCTCAGGGCCAGGGGGACAGTTCCTCGAGTCTAAGCAGTGCCATCCTGTGGGGCCATATTGGGGTTAGGCCTAGACAGGTTGACTGATTAATACAATGATGGACTGTCCTGTTGGCCTGCTCAGAGACCACACTGTACTGTACATGACTTTACAGACTGTGCACAAACCTGCAGAAACGTAATGGAGTCTGCTTAGAAACTTGGAGTTGGTGTTCCTCAGAACGTTGAAATTTATTCAAACCCTCTAAAAAATTTTTTAAAAATCATTATTTTACTATTTTTATTGGAGATCATTGGTGACCATTTGATGAAACATTTAAAAAAAAAATTAATTATATATGGCATTTAGGAAAATATTCATGAGAGAATTTAATGAAAACTCTGAATATATTGAATGAAACATGAGAATATTGAATGGATTCCGAATATATTGATTAAAAATAAATAAATATATATTGAATGAAAAGTCTGAATATATTGAATGAAAACCAAGTATATATTGAATGAAACATGACGTCATCGAAACACAGCGCCATCTTTAGGAAGGATGAGTGAGTCGGCGAGAAACTTGGTTGCTGCAATTGTGAGAAATGAAGAGATGGTCAACACTTTGATGAGTGTGTGTACGGCCCAAAGTGGTGGCGCAAGCCGCACTCAGTGTCAGACTACGGATGAAGAAATATATTCGCTATTTCACCGCGGAAGACCGGTGTTATGCGCTAAAATGCTCCCCTGCCACAGATTGCACCCCCTATATAATCTCCGTCGAATATTATATTAGAACAGAAATTTCTAGGTTTATGATTTAGAAATTACAAATTAGACCAAATGGATTTGATTATAAAATAAGCATTATAAAAAAATTACATCTTGTATAGGGAAAAATATTAATTATTATTTTTTATATACAAGATGTATTTTTGATATTGCTTATTTAATAATAAAAATAATTTCGTTAAATTTTTCATCATAAATATTTATTAAATGCAAGCATTTTTTTATTACATGACAAATCCCTGTAAAATAAATGTGCCACAAAATAAACATTATATGAGAATTATGGTCTCTACACCTGTCACGTGCCTAGGGTTAATTACAATAGTTAAAACATTGAACTTGTGCCTATGTTTAATAATGAAAATAAAAGCATTTTCACACATATAATGTGCAGCCTTAAGAAAATATCAATGAGGCTAATTGGGGAAAAATTGCTTCAATTTGCTAGGGAGCATTAAGAATGGACTGATGAGCATTGGAAAAGGGCTATGTAGTCTGAGGAGTCCAGATATTTCCTGTTCCAGAGTGATGGGCACATCAGGGTAAGAAGGGAGGCGGATGAAGTGATGCACTCATCATGCCTACTGCCTACTATACAAGCCTGTGGGGGCAGTGTTATGATCTTGAGTTGCTTCTGTTGGTCAAGTCTAGGTTCATGAGGTCAGCTGAACATACTGAATAACCAAGTCATTTTATTCTTCCCTGATGGGAAGATGCCACATTCCCATCACGGACATAATGGCCATTTGTAATGGCAAAGAAATAGTTCAAGATAACAATGCCAGGATTCATCAGGCTCAAATTGTAAAACAATGAGTTAGGGAGCATGAAACATAATTTTCACACATCGATTGGCCACCAGAATGTCCAGACTATAACCCCATTGAGAACAGGATGTGCTGGAGAAAATTTTATACAGCGGGCCAACTTTCCCATCATCAATACAAAATCTTGGATAGGAATTAACATGACTCTGGAAGGAAACAGACATTGACATTGCATAAGTTTATCAAAACATTGCTATAGTGAATGCATGCCATAATGCATGATGTTACCAAAGCAAAAGGAGGTGCACAATATTGTACAATATTGGAGTGTGTGATTTTTTGCGGGAGGAGGTTGGGGCAGGGAATATATTTATCATTGTAATTTGGAATTCTTAAAATGTAAAAAAAAAAAAAAGTTTGTAGTTTTAAACATCTTTGCCAAGTTGGTTGAAAATTTCATACCTTGAAAGACACCAGATACCCAGAGTAATACATGATGATTAATGCTTTGATGGATCAGAGGATGCTCCAGGTGCTCCAGGGGTGAATTTCTTTAAATGCCAGGACATGTTAGCCAAAACCTTGGGTGCCTCTGGAGGAAATACTGCTATATCTGTTAGCAGTGTAATGACTCCAAGCATACATTAAAGAAACTTACAGAAGTGGCGCATGATCGCCATACCAGTATTTTCAACCTTGTTTATCATTTCATGTTCAAACTGCAGTTATTCTATCCTGGAGATGTTTTGCCATGTATTAAGTCTAAATGGAGTTAAGCATTTTTTAAATAAGTAATTTTTAGAATAAAGGTTCCAGTAATGACGAGGGTATGCTTATATGTTTATGCTGTAATTGCCTGCAAAATTAGTTTTCTTTACACTTTTGTTTGCTCAATTTTAAATAAGGAGCCAAAATGTTTTTAAATAAGTTTTTTTATTATTATTATACATCTCATATACAGTACTATGCACATTGAATTGTATTGTGCCTATCATGACTGAACAGTTGCATTTATGTATGCTAATAAAATAAGTGTAATCTGACCATTTTCATGAGACTTATCTTTCCTGAGCAGATGGTTATGGTGATATACTGCCCACAATTAGCAAAGCACATGGATAAGTTCACCCTATTTCTGCAAAGTAAAACTGACATATTTTGTGATTAGCTGCCAAATTCTGACAAGAATCTGGAGGAGGAACAAATTTGGCAGAGACTACTATGGAAGTGACACGCTTCTGTCTGTGGATTCTACAGTTTGTATATTAGTTTGTACTCCTATTTCTGTTAGGAAATTTGGTGCAGCTCCAAAAAAAAAAAAAAAAAAAGCCCAGAAGCCCAGTGCAACCAGGATGTTTGCTATTCTATCCTGCAGAAGGACTGGATGAATGAGCATCTGTTTTTATGTTTCACTTAGATTTAGTGTCTTCACTCCATTATCTGTTTGACTGCACCATGCACAGAGCTAAATGCTCAATTTGAATTGACACTTTTATGGACCCATGTATCAATTTTTAAACCTCAGCAATAATTAATGTATCCCTACCCCTTTTTGACGAATGTAAGATGTGACCAAAGCATATTTCAACACTGTAAAGAAGTGCCTGTCTAAATCAAACAAAACATTTTATAGACTTATTTAAAAGCTTGATACATTGCTGTAAGCAAAATCTGTGGGATGCAGCTGCTTCATCGCAATCTCCACTCTGCTCGCATGGCTCGGTTCCCATTTTTAGCTGATTTAGAGACAGCTTATACTTGCCAAATCCTATCCCTAATCAACTTGTAAAAGGAACCTTGCAACCGGTCTTAGATAAGCATAAAACGGAAAGTGCACCTGCTCCAGGTGATTTGACAGCTGCTGGTGTCCGGCTGTTCAGAAAAGCTCCATGTGAGCTAGGTGCTGTGTAATACAGAAAGAGAGAGGAGGAAAAATGAAGCACCGGGAACTCCCTCTCCAATTGTTCTTGACACACGACATACAACACTTTCTATGGAACTAAGCCTACAGCCAGGCTGAGGAAGGAGGTTGGCCACCACAAGGAGTCTTTTATCTCTAGTTAATGATTGGACAAACAAGCCTAGCCTTCGAATTCCCCTTTTCTGTCGGGGCTGTTGTCCCTGGAGGTCGCAGTGCAGCTTTCTAATAAGCATCTCCTCACAAAAGCTTGGTATTTGGTTGACTAGCAGAGGCCTGCCACGTCCCAGAGAAAAGGAGCACATGGGGTACGGTGTGAGGAGGAGGGGTGGAGGGATTTAACTCTGTCAGATACCAAGAGGAACAGATGGAGCATGATAAATCCTGAAAGGGAGGCATTACCTGCCCAAGTCACCAAGCAACCACAATTATCACAGAGCTTTGGGTTCATTGTCAATCAGAGTGGCACTTAAAGGGAAGCAGCAGCTGGGGCAGATGGTGGGGATCCAACAGGGCTGGGGAACCAGGACAGGGGCCAACCCTCAGGCCCTGCTCTTTCTCTCACACTACTTAACTGCATCTACAAGTAGGGATCTGAGCGAGAGAGAGAGAGAGAGAGAGAGAGAGAGAGACAGAGAGAGAGAGACAGAGAGACAGAGAGAGACAGAGAGAGAGAGACAGAGAGAGAGAGAGAGAGAGAGACAGAGAGAGAGAGAGAGAAATTGACTTAGAGATTGGCTTTTGCAGTATCATTTGCTATAATTAAATGAGAGTCTTCAATGACACTTGACATATTCATAAGACTCATTTACATTCCATGTTTTTTAATCATACAAGTTCACCCAAATTAAGGGTTCTCTTACTTTTGTTTGCGCAGAATTTTGACCATGCTACTGGTTGCCAATATGGTAATTTTAGCATCTTATTTCTAATAGATTTTTACCGAGAAACTTTCCATAAACAACAACACAGGCTACCTACTCATTTATGTTCTATTTCTTTTTTACTTGCCAGTTTGAGGACATGGAATTGCATGAAAGTTAGGAAATATTCAACTGACAGAAATTGTATGAAATAATATGAGGGGTAAAGGCTAGGGCTATGACTGTTCATTTTAGCAGATATTATTGACTGAAAGTCACATCAACAAACTTTCTTTGTTAAAAAATTGTTGTCATAAGATCAGGTTGTCCCAGTAGCTAATTAACCCAGTGTTAGTACTGCTTGCCTCTTATCAAGATTTGATTCCCCCCCCCCTCTATACCTAAGGCCACGTACATAAGGGTCTGGTCTGTCAAGGACAACCCCTTTGCTGATTTTGGCTCCTAGTTTCTAGGCAGACTCCCTCATCTCTGTCCCTATGCCAAAGAAACACCAGTGGGCTTCACTTCTAGCCATAGCTACCATTCATCATGAAGCAGGGGGTGTCTAAGGGGCTGTGTCTCCCCTCCTCTCTTCTCTCACGGCTCGCAGAGCAGTGTAGTCCAGGCCCCTCACCTCTCCGCTACCCTCAGTGCCTCGCCACAATAGCCCAGCCTTCATTATGAAGGCATGTCTCTGGGCCACTCTCCCCACTGAGGAGCCATTCCTCCTACTTTGTTCCGCCACTCTCGGCCCTCATGTCTGGGAGCAGCTGATAGCGAGGTCAGGCCCATCAAGTCCATCCATCTGCGAGGCCGAGGGGCCCGGTGTGAACGGGGCAGAGCAGAGCCCTGCATTCAGCAACAATAGCCATTAACAATGCCAACAGAGCTCCTGTAAGGCCACAAACTGGGAGGTGTGTGGTAAGGGAAAGGGCTGTCACTGGGCAGACTTGAGGATTACACCAATCTGATAGGTTTGTGAACCAGGCAGCGTTTGCCAGCCACGTTGCTGGGTGTTAAGTGAGGACTCAAGAGTCTCATAGGGTTATTGATTTTCCTGCTGGTGTTTACTGCCAGCAGAGTAACGTTATGCAAATGCAGAGAGCTCCAAGAGGCTCTGGGTCTAAAGCTCCAGTGTGGGCAGAAAGCCAAAGGAGTGTTTAAATTTTATTTGCCTATGAAAAGTCTCATTACATCTATCCTAACTCAAAGAAGGTTAGCCACATTAAAAGCTGTTGAAGGCCATTTGCATTAGGACTAGGAAGGACTGAAATCAGTACCTCCATATAACACCTGGACTGGCACACCTTGTTTAACAATGTGGCATCCTGTAGATGGAGTCTGTACATTGCAGATTTACATGCATCAATAAACGTATTTTGATAAAACACATAATCAATCAGGTATTAACCAAAAGCAGCTGTTTTGAAACTTTAATCACCGGCATAATTTTATTTGTGTCCCTGATTTCCCTCTAAAGGAAATCACAGCACTCCAGAGATTTTTTCTTCCCTGGAATCATGCTGTGTCGCATGTTAGAGGTGGGGAAATGGCCGATAGTGGATTTACCATCTAGAGGCCCACAGCAGGAAACACAAAAGAGTACACTCACACACATGCAATTTAATTGGCAGACACATAGAGACACGCTTGCATTTGCCTATGTGTTACTTTCTCTCTTTCACTCCTGCACATGGCGCAGATACACACACACACACACACACACACACACACACACACACACACACAGACACACACACACACACACACACACACACGAATACCCACTGAGAGGGCTGATAATGCAGCAGACAGTTGAATAGTGGAGTCGGTTCCCCATTATGCACACAACACTCCAGTCATTTGCATATGAAAGCGACAGTGGCTGAGTGTTTAATGTGTCATTTTGAACGGATGGAGGTTGACTTCTCCCTCATAGATTTCTTGCTGCTTTCTTACCCATCTGTTATAGTTTGTCTAAAACTGGTTTTCAGTGCTTCTAACAAGGAAAGTTGTTTTAAATGCAAAATATTGCTGTGTTTTTTAAGCTTTTGATTGTTTTATTGTTTAGGATTATCCAACCAAGCAATTTCATGCATGCTAAATGCCACGGTTCTGGGAATTTCTTTCCCAATTCATAATTGGGAAAAATTATTCAATGAGCATTTAATTCGTCAGCTTCCCTGGTCATTCGGCATAGTATTCTTGTGTAACCTTAATTAACATTGCCACAATGTTGACGCATCATTTTAGATGAAATTTTAACTAATGCTGATTTGTTTTAATTGGAGATGCCCTGATAATAACATAACATTTGTGAAACTGTATTACTGCAGATGCTTTAAAAACATTGCAGAAATTTGACCTAGTCTTCTTAGAATCTGTCAAATATTTAACTGAATTCTGAATCATTCTGGTGCATGGCATTATGCCAGTAATAATTGATTACAGCTGTCGTATTAGTAGCCCTTCTACTAATACATTAGCCCTATTATTACCAGCCCTTCTGTTTGCTTACTAACCTTTTTTTCTAATGAAGGCAAAGATACATTACTATAACATTTAACTTGCATCTTCATCAAAACTCACTTTCTTCATTTTACAGCAAAATTTTTAGATTTTTCTTTTTTCTTTTAGTCATATCACAACATCTACAAATAAGCAACACCCTAATTAAAGTCAGAAGTGTGATCCTGAAGTGCTTGTAGAGTTGAGCTGAGAACAGCTAGAGAAGCTGTGAGTGGTGATGGAGAGGTCGTATCAGAAGAATATTGCCTGAATGGTAATTGACAGCCTAAGTGGGTCAGCAGTGAGGCCAACCCCTTTTAATTTATATTCGGAGGCACTGCATGCATATTCATGAGCTCCTGCTGTTTTGTCTATCAGAGAGCATCACGCTTAATGTGTAATTGTACATGGAAACCAGAGAGCCGTCTGAGTGGTCAGACAATTCAAATGGCATTTTATTATTTCATTAATTCCAATTCGAATGTGGGAGAAAATAGGCACTTCGGGCAAATGGGAATAATGAGACTGATGTTTGGCATTAGTGAGCCTGGAACATGCACTGACCACACAATTAGGTGGCCACATCTGTGTGAACAAATCATGTCACAGCTTTTGTAAGTTTCTGGGAAAAGTGTCGGTGCTAAACAACCCAGTGAACCCAGTTGATTTAAGCTTTACTTTATAATCATACCAGCCTTATTTTTTTGTGGAACAAATGGTGAAAAGTTCTTTATAGGGAATGATATAACCATAAAGGTAAAATACAAGTCTGGGCCTGAACGTCCCTGATCTGACATCATTTAAGTCATTTTCTGGTTTTAGAGTTAATGCTAATGAGCAGCACTATAACAACACCCAACTTACTATTACCTAGTAATTAACACTTTGTAATCACTCAGTAAGTAAGTAATAAAAAGGTAATGGTTTGGTAATTCATTATGAGCTAACATTAAATACAGACTCTTGAAGAACTACTACATAACTAAGCATAAATAATGAATTATTATCTGTATCTGTAATAAACAATTTTAATCCTTATCAAGCATTTACAAATTATTTAGTCATTCAATAAGATTTGGATATTAATATTAATAACAACACAGAGTTATACAGAATGATGTACGGACCACATGAATAATAGGAGGTATAAATCTTTTACTAGACGCTAGTCTCATTTTTAGGTGAATATCCAAATTGACTCATATTGCCACATACTGTGTAATGTTTCATAGAGAGCTCAGAAGGTCCAGTGCTGATTGCAGAGTGCCTTGATGGCTGCCTATGAGAAAAATATTGCTGAGGAATAACTAGGTAGAAGTAGCAACCCTACTACATAAACTCCAGACTGTATGGCTTAAGGTACGAGGACACCTGAATGTTTTTGTGGGCCTGCATAAAAATGTTACCCAAACGACAGAAACACAAGAGTAGCCTTTAAAGCTTAGAGCATTTTAGCCATTATTTATTTGTTTTGGTGTTTTTTGTTTGTTTGTTTGTTTGTTTTAGCACAAACTAGGTGATATGATAAACTGAATATTTTTTCATGTTAATCACTACCTAAACATGACTGAGCAAAAAATTAGAAAATGGGGCACAGAAATAGAACAGATAAACATGGTCAGGTGTTTTTATTGTTGTTTTCTGTTGTCTCCATGACCAAAAAAATGATAAAAATAGACTAACTTGAGAGTTTATCATTACCATATTCCAGTAGTGGTAAATTTGACCCTTTATTAAAATAATGGTAACTTTCGTTTTACCTGACATATCCGAAAACCCAAATACTCTACATAGTTTAAAGTCAGAAGCCTCCCCTTTAACACACCACCAAGCTTCCATATAAGCATATAAGCACTTTTCTTTTTATTGTTATTGACCTATGCTATATTGCTGGCACGTATCTGTGCTGCTTAAGTTTTAAGGGTTTTATAACCTGCTGATGATTTCCCTTCACTGGAAATAAGGGGTCCACGTTTGTTCCAATATATCAATGCCCCATTGAGAAAAGAGAGAGGTCCATAAAAAACATAGCTTACTAATGTCATTGTGGAAGAAACTGTTTAGCCATATATCACTGCCCTGTCCCTAAACCCACTTAATACCTTTAGAATGAATTTGAACACTGACTGCATACTAGGTCTTTTCAGCCATCATCAGTTCTACCAAACAAGATACCTACTGTAAAATTAAAGGCCATGAATGTAAACATTATTCCATTTTATCTTTATATATCTAAATTATTTAATCTTTACATTGTTTTTGGTTATTTAGTTGATTAATTTAAAAAAAAGTATGGCCAAGAGTAATAGTGTTAGCTACCTTCATTTCTATTAAAGTAATGAAACTGTAAATTATGTAGAAGTGCTTGAACAAAGCACGACAGGTGACCTCAGCTGTGGTTTAGAATTAGTATTTGAATTGCTGTATGCCCATTAACCCTGCTGTTTCCATAAACAGACTTTATCAAAAATAGAGGACAGTATCAGATCTTTATATATTGTTTTTTTTCCTAAAACAAAATTGCACTGTAAATTAAATAAAATATAAAATGTATGTAATACATTGTAATAAATGTATAATAATAATAATAATAATAATAATAATAATTTCCTTAGTTTGACAAAGTAGCTCCTTTTCTTTAATAGTTTGAAGTTCAGCTAACTATTATATAAAGAGAATACTTTGACTGTAGCTTAGACGTCTGACTGAGTTTAATTAAATTTATTTCCATTTTATTTGTATAGCATTTTAACAACAAATATGCTGAGAGAACATTTTAAAAAGCTGATGTGATTTGAAATTAACCAACAGCTTGAAGGTCTCCAGGAGATATTGTATAATGTTGTGTAATTATTGCTTAGTTCATAATGAACCATGGTATTGCTAAGTGTAATTTCCATCTTTAGTGTTCATATAGTGCTATTATTCGCCCATGCTTTGTCCCCATATGGTGCATCATTAGCTGTATTGTAAAGTGTTTATCACTCTTTCTTTAAGTTGGATTTGCATAATCATACCTAGGAAAAATCCTATGGGCTGCTGTTCCACGGTAGTATAAGTACAGTACATTTCACTTTCTAGGTGTATGTCTCGTACAGTGACATACTGCTGCTGGAATACTAAAAGAATCACTGAGAGCGATTGGATAAAAAAAAAGAAAGAAAGAAAAAAGAAACAGGATATGTATTCAACATTGAACATCATGCGTTGTTATTATGTAACATGAATGGAATGCATTTGTGCAATGCTGCTAAATATTTAACTTAAAATGACGCTACTATTTTCATTACTGTAATTTGTTTACAATGTCATTTCAAAGGCCGATTTGGCCTGAGACTTTGGTATCTGTAGGTGTAAATTGTTACATACCTTCGTTATTAGAATGTAATTGTGTAATTATGTGTTATTTTGGTAACACAAACATACAGTCATTTCCATTCATTAGGCCATGTGGTTCGTCAAAACAAACTTGATGTAAGCCTGTATAATGTCAAAGCTCTTTCCTAGTAAGGAGAAGATTTAGTATTTGACCTCATTTTCCCCGCATTCTTCTTTTGAAGGTTTTCCTCCAAAACAGCAATCTACAATTACAGTCAAACCAGGGGATGTGTTGCAAGTCACGTCAACTATAACGATGTCTTGTGTTGCAGGGAATTTCCAGACTTCACTAAATTACTGTAGACACTTTCACGCATGCAGACACACTAGTGGGCTGATTATGTATTTCAAAGTGTACAGCAGGAATGTGTTGATGAATCATCTGCCACTGTCAGGTTGAAGGAACATGAGAATCCTTATAAATGCGAGCGTTTTGCATGCATTCCTCAGCAACGGATTTCTGCTAACGACTCGGCACAAGAAAGCGGGGCAAATTATTCATCATAATGATGTCCAGGTGAATCTTGTCATCAAATTAACACGGTGCGGATCGGAGGTGAGAGTGTTTGTTGATTAATTAATTAACCAGTGTTTTCTCCATGCTCAGACTCAAGACTGCAGTAATATTTCATGAGAGCTAATCGACAGAGGAGCTGAAGCTGATCTAAGCAGAAACCTTGAGTTAATTAAAGCTGTTTTCCAGAATCATGCCATGTTCTCAAGGATGCAAGATGCAAGTTTATCTTGTCATGAGATGCCTCTGGTCAAGTTACCTACATGATAGGTTACCCAAAAATAGCAGTCCGCTGAAGTGTGCATTTGATTACAGTCATTTTTCACACCCTTGAATGAATAATTAAGTGATCCTCMAACTCGATGAGCGCCACTGTAGATGATTATATTAAAGAAGGAAAATTCCAATTACTTATTAAATTAATGATAAAGTTCTGAATAGAAGGCAAACATACAAGGTATTCTAAATTTGTCTAAACACAAGTTAGTTAACTATAAGATTCTGATGGCCTTAACGTTACCTTATAAATTAATCAATTTGGATTATATTACAACCATTACAGGTAAACAATTGTATAGGCTGTGGTTCGAGAACATTTGTGTAAAGTGAAACATATGCAAATGTAGTAAGACACTTATAACTGTTCTATATAGCATAATATCTTTTGCATGGTTGATATCTGAGCTCTTAATACTTAATGTACCCAGAAATACTGTAGGAGGATTTCTGAAGGTGATTTGAACCTTCTGTCTAAATATGAAATAACATGTATTGTAAAA
>QMIH01000475.1:6991-23136 GCA_003987875.1 Clarias batrachus | reverse complement strand
TATATATATATATATTTGTACATACTGTATATAATGAATACATGATCTCACCTGGAAATCTTTCATGAATTAAGGCATAACCCAGATTGACATTTATGACATCAAGCACAGTATTGCCATGAGACTCTTAGCTGCAGTGAAACATTTGAATTGTGCAAATGTTTTCAAGAAGGCTATAAATTCCAGCCAAGGAGAATCAGAAACCATTGCAGTTATTCATGCAAACACTCTGAGTGGAATGACTGATATTTTAAAATCAATGTACAGTATAACTTGTCTGTGGTAACAGTACTCACAATAGTTCACAGACACTACTTGCGCATTACAGGAACTCTAAAAGCTGGCTAAATCTCCTGTACAGGAAGTCCAATCATGGCTTTGGCATACTGAGAAAACTTGTGTTAAAATACATTTAACTGTATTAATTTTGCTGATATGCTTTATCTCATGCAACAATTGAGCTAGATCAAACGGTCAAAGGACCTACAACTACTAGGGTCAATGAAACTACTGTACATTGAATATTTGATCGGATACCATACCAGTCAAAAGTTTGAACACACCAGCAAAAGAAGTTGGACCCTGTGCTGTTCTGGAATAGCTTCTTGCAAGTACTGTATTGACAAGTACATTTGCAAAACCCGTCAAGCACGATGATGAAACTGGCTCTCATGAAGACCATCCCAGGAAACACCAAAACGTAGCTCTGCTGCAGAGTAGTTCATTTAGAGTGACCGGCCTCAAAAATCGCCAAATAACAGCTTAGATTCATTACAAAGACTTTGCAGAGCATAACACATTTAAAAGCATATTTAGCATATATAAACTCAATACTTAGTATAAATACTTACACTAGTATACACTATATACTATATGAAGGATATACCAATTATGTAATAACCTCTGCGGTGAGGTAAATGCTCCCTTCCTGTGACTTATGACAGACTCATGAGTGTCTGTCCGTACCAGGACAAACTTCTGAGTGGGTCTATACTCAGTGGAGTTCATGTAACCCCACACCACATACATATACCTGCTAACAGTCAGGAATTTGGACCCTGTGAACCTATCCAGGGGAAGGGATAACCAAAGAGGGGAGGAAGCTAGTGGGAACAAGCTTTGTAGATCACCATGACCTGTACTGACACCTCTGTCATCACCCGTCCTCTCTGAAAATGTGAAAGGGGAAGAAACCGCATGCAGGGAAGGGGGTTGTGTCTGCAGCAGTGACATAGAGAGTGGGGCTGTTCAAGGCTTCTCAGCAGGTGGCAAAGGGAAGTTTAAGTGGAAGAAAAGTGGTGTGGGCAAGGCTTTTATGCGGGTCTGTGTCAAGGTCTGTCAGCTTCACGGGCATCAAACCTTCCCACCTGCATGACAAGAAGGAAGTTGTGGCACTCTTCTGTAGTGGGAAAGATTTGATAAGGTGCAACACAGTTTTTCACTTTTCATTATTTGCATGCAGACATTCTGTTTGTACTTCTTGATTACAGGATTATGCTCTGTGATTAGTCAGTAGATTGGGTACATAATAAGAGTCGTAGACTTTTAGAAATAATGGACTTGATTAGAAGTAGTGCAACTGTAGTATTAATTCATGTGAGTAAAAGTATAAATAGTCATAAAAAATGACTCAAGTAACACATGAATGACTCGAGTACACATTATTCTGTTCATTAGCTATAGGCTCTCAATTACTAGCATTTAAAAGATATTTAACACAATCAGCAATTACAGCACCAAAATGACATCTTCATTTTAATTTCGATTGGATCTTAAATGGGGTTTAATACATTATTCTGTTTATTAGTTATTTAACTATCCAAAATAATTGTAGCAAAGTTACTGTATATCTAATTTGCAAAACTCATGTAAAATATTTTGACTTATCCATACTGAAATAGGATAGTTAGTGTAAACCTCGTACTCATACTGTAACCAAAGTATAATGTTGTATACAGTGTATCTTATTTATTGGCAGAAAACTATTACTAGCACATAAAAGACAATAAAGGATGACACACTGATTGGCATCTTATAAACTTTCCATGGGAAAGTAGATATCCCGGGGAAAAAGTGCTTAGTATCCATGTTTTTGCCTTTTAATGGCAAGAGGCCCCTGTAATCCCACTTGGTGTCACCCACGACCCCACAGTGCTTGTATCAGTTGCCTAATCCATTAATTGATTAGCCTTCTAGCACAGAGACTGCAGTCAGCAAGTGAAATGAACTCCACTGTCTGCTTGCTGCTCTCCATAATGATGAGGTAATTGCCCTAATCAGATCTCTCTGGCTGTTTCATTCCTGGCCCTAGCCGATCACAAGTGAAACATAATATTGCCTGTCATTTCAAAATGTCTGAACCATTAGCCCCCCCCCCCCCCCGATTCTAGGCCTGGTGTAACAAGCTTCCTGTGGCTCGAGTCATGTACAGTGTTTCAGTCCTCAGGTGCCCTAATTCACCAAGCACTATGTGACTCTGGGTCAATAGTGTGCTTGTCATTCAAGGATGAAAGGATGGACATGATGAGTTGGTGGGGGTCAGTGAGATACTGCGCTCTGTCACACACACTTATTAAACTAGGCAGGCTTGGCCAACTATGCATAAAAAATCATTCATGAAATGGGCAGAGTTTCCAACGAGATAACAATGAGAATAACCTAAAGTGATTTGGCGGTTAATGTAGTGTGAGTGAGTAACCGGAGCCAGCATGGTGGCATACGCGGTATACTGTATGTGTGCGTATTGCTTTATCTGATCCGGGGAAATGGTGGCTGATAAGTACGATGTGAATGGCCTTGGGGTGGATTGGGGAATTGTGCATGACCAGAGGTGCTGCCATTTGGCACGGTTTCCTTTGATTTCAGCACTGGAGATGGCAGACATGCATTTCCTGGCATGATTACCTCAGCACTAGCACGGGCTCGGCAGACAGCAAGGAGACATTACTCAGCACTATTTATCCCCCATTGCGAGGCTCGCGTATCGGTAGATCATCCTTCGATTACAGGCTCTTGATAATACATGATCTGTGTGAATATGTGTAGTTCTGTTAAACATGAAAAAAACTACATCATTTCTTATATTTCCTGCATTGCTGCTTGGGATATATATTTTTTTATCTTATTAGTGGGATTTTATAATGATCCTGATCTGTCGAGTAGTGGAATGATGTTCATGCATTAAAAAGTGTTTTTTCCTATCAAATTCAATTTGCATCGCAAATATTTCCAATCATGAGCGTAAAACATGCACTTTTAATTCTATTAATGCAAGATTGGACATATTGGACTACCAATATAGTGGGATTCAAGTGTAAAGCTGCACTCATTCCACCAGCAGAAGCCCACTTAGACCTTAATAGGCTTCATTTATCTTCATACACCTGATTTTTTTTTTTTTTTTTTTCCGCAAACAAGCAAAATGCGAGGAATGAATCCTGTGCTTGTAATGGGAATGGAGCTGTCTCCCACATGCTAGAGTTATCATCACTGTGTCCCAGCAATGAATCTGGCTGTTTTAGCCTGGATCCTCAGATAGAGGCTGTCTCTTTGACCCAACCTCTAACAAGAGTGCAAAGCTCTGACCACCCATTGTTGATAAACATCCAGAATGGGCCTCTGTTGAAGTGGCACACGGACATGACATAAAGAAAAGTGTGTTAAAAAGAATGTGAAAAGTGAATGGTTTCCATTGCTTAGTCAGAAGCAGCTGAGAAAGTAAGCAAAAAGGGAACAAGTGTTTACTTACTGAAGGCCCAGATCTAGGGGACAGCTTTACATTCTGCTCAGGGCATGACTGTGAAATGGCAGAATTTCCATGAGCAGCACAGGCATTGCTTTCTTCAGAGCCAGAGTGTTTTGAAGTTGATTTAGATGTTTCATGGGAGGAGAGATTGAATAGATATGGAGTGCCTATTTCATTTTTATTTTCTGCTCATTCATGGTATGAAAACCTGCTAAATGACTTCCATTGCTTTAATGCACATAGCTTCAAACCATGCGCAATTGAGAAAAAAAATTAAACAAAAAAAAATTACACATTGCATATAGACAGCATTGCTTCTTTAATAGCCATCCTCTAATTAACATATTTTCATTACTTCTGCTAATGAATCATTTAGAGCTTGGTGTTCTCCATGACTTATTGGGTTATCATACAGTGATGGATTTGAGGGGAAACAGAGATCAAATTAGGATTCAATTTACATAGATGATACGAGTTATTAGCTGACATCCTTTTAGCAATAATGTACAAACAGTATGAGCTGATGACAGCAAGGTATTATCACTTGATACCACTGCTTTCTATATAGTCTGTTAACAGAAATACGTCTCAAAGCATATTCCAGTCTTAATGGAAGAACGTTCACTTTGGCTTCAAGTGAACTGAATCTGTGATTCTCGGTCTTCCTAATGAACAAAATTAGCTGCTGTAGGCAGTGAGGGAAAAATTGCGAAAAAAGGAAATCCCTCATATTCTGTTATCTTTCGTAGTACTTTGTAATAAACTAGAAAAGCTAATGGTCAAGCTTGTAGTGTACAGTATGTCAGTGAAAAATCTCCATCGGGAAACAAAGCACTAGAGCGTTAGAGGGATTATAAGAGTGAGTTTTAAACAGCACATTAAAAGAACATGGTGCATTGGATTCAAACTACTGTATATTTCCTTCCTTCTCTGAAAGAAATCTTTGCCAAATATCTCAATTATGTCAAAGCACCACAGCTGCCAGAACGACACTGGGCCCTGATAAACTGTGGGAGTGACAAAAACGGAGGACACACACACACACATGGACACACATGCGCGCACACACAGAGTGGTAGACTCCACACACTCTCACACACATCTCACACACTCACTGCATTCATAGGCAGTCAGACCAATGATGCCACTGTACAGAGGCCAGCGTCTGTAACATGATTTATGCTTTCTGTCTCCCACCTCCTGCCTTCCCCCTACTTGTTCAAAGTAATGAAATTCCCCATTTGAGGCAGCCTGACAGATAGATTGGAAATCAAGAACACCAGATAAGTAATGCTGGTTTGATGTCAGCCTGAACCTGATTGATTTGAAAACTCCAAACGCGTGAGGCATTACAGATCCGACCATAGAACATCACCTATAATTGAGAACAGGCTATATCGCTCTTTCCTTGTGTTTAGATTCTTGTAAGATATTACGTGAAGAAGCGGTTTTTTTTTGTTTTTTTTTTTGGGGGGGGTTTTAACTTGTTCACAAAGTCACCTTGCCTTTCGCACAAAACGGGAATTGATAAGATTTTGAAAACATTTCATTCAAAGAATGAGATCCTATATATTGAGATTTGAAAATGTATATCTGGTCATCAAATGTCCTTGTGGTTTACCTTGTTTAAATTAAATTAGCATCTGTGGTCATGCCTGCATTAGCTTTCTATTACCTTACGCCACCCATGATCTGCTCATTGATTTAGCTTGGCTACTAGTTACACATTAATTCAGTAAAGAAAAAAGCCTGTTCATATGGGTACATTTTAATTTGTGTTACTGAGCCCGAGTGCAGCCGCGCAACATTGTCTGTTGCAGATAAGCCGCAATGGATGGTAATATAATATGTCAACTGCTGCTGACAGGAGACAGAATTTTAAAACAGCTTGAACTCTTGAATGATTGATTATGCCAATACATTTTCTGGAGGTCATATCGATTGGTTTGGGAAAGTAAAACTCCCACACCTTTAGTCAGTTTCCCCTAAGTGACAGACCTACTTGCATGTGCACTCGTACCTTCGCATCCATGAATCATAATTAAAATGACTAGCAGATAATATGAGAAAGTGTTTTGTTTGTTCTAAAAATGGTATCCTATTAAATCTACAATATGCCAAAATCAATGTACTTCCCTTATTAAATTATATCATAACACCTCAGGCCTTTTCTAAATATGGATTTTAACATAAAATCCATGCAAATCTACACGGTTTTGAAAAAGCAAAAGGAAGAAAATGTAATGTAGACCTACTTTTTAAATGCAGTCTTTCAGAAGCTGTAAATGGCATACCAAACAGTTCAAAATGTTGTCATCACGTTTGGCTTCGTGCAATCATTTATCTCAAAGTAATATTGGACACCAAGCCTGGAGACAACTCTTATATAGTGGGCTGGACCGCTGGTGTCACTCAAAGCCTGTAGGACGTTATCGACTGAGCCTTGCTGTTGAAAGCTCCGGGAACAGAATCGGCTAAACATGTATTATAATCAATCAATACCGAGTGATGGGCACAGAGACGGAGTAAACACACTGCTTATTCTGAAGAATCCCATAACTTCTGTAATCCGGGTGATATGGACGATTTAGACTAAAGGTAGAGGAAAAGAAGTGAAGATAAGAAGCAAGTTACATTTTGCAGCTCATTGTCATTGTACACTAGCTGTAAACATGCTGTCACATTAGCTAATAAAATCAGTATACTTTCACCGTTAAATACATGCCAAGGATTCAACTTGTATTTGACCCATGTCACCAATCATGCAGCTTGAAAGAAAAACAAACTGCAAGTGTCTTGTTAGATAGGATGTTGAATCATCTGGCATTGCTAAGAATTGATGAATCTGAATTTATGGCACACATCACATTTACAGTCATGCTTAAGAATCAGTACCCTCTCTTTTAATTAATTAATAAAAAAAATAAAATAAAAATCATCTGATCATAATGGGTCTTAGTACATATACCTTTTTTCACTATGCCATTATTTATTTAACAAAAAAGAAATGGGGGCAGTACTAAGTACCTCCATGATTGGTAGATCCACCTTTAAGTGCAATAAGTTTCTTGTATGACTTTATCAGTCGCTCACATCACTGTGGAGGAATTTAGGCCCATTTGTCTTTACAACATTGCTTCAGTTCATTAAGATTGTTGTAGATTTGCTTATGCACAGCCCCGTTAAGGTCTCACCACAATATTTCAGTTGAGGTTTTTCAGACATTCTGATGTAGGTGTGCTTCGGATCATTGTCCCATTGCATGACCTAATTTTGACTATTCTGACATCTGGCCTTAAATCTGCCTGTAGAGTACTCTGGTAGTATACAACTAATTTCATAGTCAACTTAATGTTCATAGTCATCCAGGTCCATGTGGCTGCAAATTAACCCAAATCATTCTCCACTCCCATGCTTGACAGTCAGTATGAGGTGTTTGTGCTGATATACTGTTTAGTTTTCCCCAAACCTGGCACCAGACATTAAGGCCAAACAACTCTACTTTGATCGCGTTGGTCCATAAGACATTGTTACAGAAGCCTTGTGATTTGTTCATATGCAGTTTCACGAATCTCAGTAGTCCTTCGATGTTCTTTTCAGACAGGAGAGGCTAACTCTTCAAGCTGAACTATCCTTGTTCAGTCTTCTTTCACTCCTAATTTAACATGCTCAGTCTGGCCTGCAGGGTTTGAAATCTAGCTCTTGCTTTTGTTTTGTTTTTCTCTGAGCACTGGACAGTCTGACCTTGGGGTGAATGTCCTGGGATGTCCACTCCTGGGAAGACTGGCAACTGTCTTGAATGCTTCCCACTTGTGAATAATCTTTCTCACTGTGGAACAATGAACTCCAAATTGCTTGTTTGTTTTTTTTTAACCCTTTAAAAGGCTTTATAACCCTGTCCACAAGGTGTGTCCATTGCTTATGCATTTCCCTCTTGGCATACACCTAAATGCTGAAGGCTGCAAATTACCCTCTTAAATCCTGTGGAAGCAGTAAGGGGGTAAGAGGGTAGTATTATGTATGTATGTATGTATTACAATTATACCGTACAATTAATATATATATCCGTATACTCCGTTTTTATTAAATAAATAATTGTACGGTGAAAACAAAATGTTATATGTTGGTTTTGCACTAAGCATTAATAGAGGGGGTACTAACTTTTGAACATGACCGTATATGTTATTCCTGGTGGTTTGATATTATTTCCTGACTTCTGATGCCCTATTACATCTACATCATACTTGTTCCCTTGTACGTACCTTTGCAGTCTTTGCATTACCTTATGTTGCATCGATCTCAAACAGCTATATAAACTTTGCAAGGCCCAGTGAAGCCTGTTCGGATCTAATGGCTTGCTTATGGAGGTGTAATGAAATCATTTAGGAGCGTGTGGAGTGGGAAGTGAGGTTGGGGAATCAGACGAGGGAATGAGGATGTGTTGATTCAATCTCCTCCACTCTTCTCTGCTCCTAGTTTTCAGTGTACCATCTGCTGGAGACTAGTGAAACAGGCAGATACATCACTATTAGATTCTCTATGTCTACTTACTGCATATTAGCACCTGACTTAAGCAGGATTATCATTTTTTGTACTCTACAAGCTAGCAGGCACATATTCTAGGTGTTTGCACAGTAAAATCCAGCTGCTTCTTTTTTTTAAGGTCTCAACATATTATTCTGCAGTTCATCTAAAAGCATATTATTCAGTAACTAGTGCAAAAGTGACAGGAAATCTATAAAGGTATAAGAATGATGAATATAAATGTGGTTGCTTTGAATTTAGGGGTTAAAAAGCACCTGCAAAATAATTTGCTGAGAATTTCTTTAATTAGCTTAGTCATTTTCCATGCAGATGTCTTGCCAGAGCTCTAATATGCTCAATAAATCATAGCATACCAAATTAGCATCTAAACCAGTTTGTCGTCTTGGCTACAGATACACTCATTCATTCATTCATTTATTCATCTTCAGTAACAGCTTGATCGTGGCCAGGGTCACAGTAGGATGTTCATTACTGGACACCATGTCCACACATTCACACTGTCAAACAAACCTAAAGGCAATTTAGTGTAGCCAGATAGCCTACGGGTATTTAGGAGATGAGAGGAAACCAGAGAACCCAGGGAAACTCGCACAGAACATGAAAACCTCTAGAAAGACAACCATCTGAGCTCAGGATCAAAACAAGGAGCCTGGAGCTATAAATCAGAGATATATGGATGAATTGCTGTGATATATTTTTCTACCAAAAGATGGACAGAAAAAAATAATAGTACCCGTACATTAGTATATAAGTATATTTATGTACTAGTACAGTATATAGTATGTAATAGCATGCATAATATATAAATATATTTTAACCTATTAAAATTTTGCAAATGAGATATAGTATTTTCCCAGATGTTTTTGCAAAATTCTAAATTAAACTCCTCTTGTGGCTTTTACCTACATATATACGTACGTATAATATACAGCATTGACAATTAAGCTATTATGCTCGCTAAACAGCTATAAAGCTCCTATGCGAGTYCTCTGGGTCGTATATCGCTCATCCTTCCGCATTGATTCAAGTGTGAGGTTCCACATCATTAGTGATTCCTATCATGCCAGTTCAGTCGTTCAGGCCACACAGGGAAGGTAATGGTAGCTTCAATGCATGGGTGAGTATATATGCTACACTGAGCAATGCTTTTCAATTACCAGCCTGCCTGCAGTGAAGCTCAGATGAATGCGTATACTGCATGCCTGGGTCAGAATGCTTCAGTCAGACAGACAAACATGTTTTTTAATTTTACAGGCCTGTCAAACTACACTTAAGAGGCTGTCAGAGATGACTGCCACATGTTGAACTACAAAATAGCAATGCAGTAAAAAGAAAAAAAAAATGTTTGCATGGAACTTATTTGTAGCACCTACTGTACATCATATTGAACAGCAATGTTCTGGCACGAGCATACACTGCATAACAGCACATCAGCTCTCATGTTGCGCATGGATGCATTTTGATCTCTACCGCCGCACTATCTGAATGGAATTGAATGAAATCAATATAAAGCTTTCTGCGTCTCTTTTAACATATTAAATGTAGCACGCTATATTTGTAAAGCTTTTTTCGCTTTTTTCACATCAATTGAGCAGACTTACGAAGCCATTGAAAAATGTTCCTCTTCTTTGTAAACACAATTAGGCTTCCAAGTCACGTGGGAATGCCGTACRTGTGTTTTTTTTTKTKTKTTTTTTTTTTACATTAAATGTTTCTATATTCTCGGTAGTCTAMAAATGTACAATAAATACTGTCTGCAGTTTAACAAAAAATATGCGCATTATCATTCCACATTACTAAGCCTGATTGTATTTGCAAGGAAGGGGAGAAGCTTCTATGTATGGATTTATTTATTTATTTATTATAGCCCAGGTGAGTCTGATCATGCTGCATGACCTATTTTTGAACACATTTTACATACACCAATTAGCCACATTACGATGGAAAACATTATGGCCAGTATTGAGTAAGTTCCCCTTGGGCCACATGGGCAACTCTGACCCCTCGGGACATGACTTCACAATGTGTCTGGGGATGTGCTGTGGTGTCTGGCACCAGGATGCTTGCAGCAGGTCCTTTGGGTGCTGCAGAATGGAGGGTGGGGCTCGATTGGATTGGGATCTGGGGAATTTGAAGCCTGGGTCGGCGGCTTTAGGCTCGTTGCCGGTTGGGTTTCTAGTGTTGTGGGCTGTGGTGCACTGRRTGATCTTGATTCTTGAATCTGATAACTTTTAATCATGGTCAGCATTGCCTTTTTTCATCAATTTGTCCTACATTGCCTTTTCTGTGGGATTGGAGAGGACAAGTTGGCTTTTATAACTGATAATCAATGGTAATGTGTTAATGTTATGGCTGATCTGTGTAAGGCTAAAAAAAACACAGTTCGCTGTCTCAATCACGGAACAGAACTCTTTTCAAACTTTCATAAGTTTATAACTGACATAACCCTAAAAAAAAACTAATTCCACACAAATCATCTATTACTTTTATCACCACCTTACTAGATTTCTAGAGCAAATTAAATAATGCACTTGGTTGTTTGATTTAAATTGTATGTCTTAAAATYCCTGCTGGATTCACCGGTAGATGAAACATCTCTGCTGCGTCCACTCTAGCTTTATTATTCTCTGTAATGTGTCTATACACATTTAGGAGCTATTATGCATTAGAAGCTTTTCTGTTATGTTTGTGAAGTAAATGTTAAATCGTAACTAGGGAGAAAGGAGGCACTAAAGAACACGAAACGAGCATCAAGCCATCTTTTTAGCCAACTGTTAAGAATGTCAAAGTATAAAAATGTCCCTTGCCTTGCTGAATTTGTAGCTCTATGTCAGACGCATACTGTACTTATAAAATATAATTGCCTTGTGATTCACCACTATGAGCATATGGTAAGGAATTTTAGAGATTTTCCTTATTCCATTGTTGTACCTTAAAGCACAGTGACCTTAATCACCTTCTGAATTATCTCTCTATAACAGTTTATGCAAATACAGATGGAACTAGTGCCTAGGCAACACTGGGTTTGTTAAACAGAAATGCATTCTGCAATGTTGGTACACATTATTGACCAAATCCATGTGGTCTGGACAAGGCTTGTGCATTTAGCGTTTATAGGTTCGGTGGAAATTGCTGGTTGAAGCTGTTTATGGTGCGATATCAAACAAAAGAGTGTCAGCCCTCCTGACCAGGTTGGGGCCCACAGAGCAGCTCCTTAAATCAAAGTCATTTATCATGTTTTTTTTTTTTTTTGAAGAGTGTTACTCGGGGAGTAGGGGGCGGATGAGCCGAGGCTGATAGCCCAGTGTCCTCCTGTGAGGCACCATGCATTAATTAGGTGCATGTAGTGAAGGGAGCCTACAGTTGGGGTGTGTAACAGATTCCTTATGGAATTGATGAGTGTGTGTGTGTGTGTGTGTGTGTGTGTGTGTGTGTGTGTGTGTGTGCCCCCACCTAACACAGCTTGCACAAGGGTTTGAGCACCTTTTAAATGGAGCAACCATCCATAGTGATGCTTTTTAGCTTTTTTTTTAAAACATTTAAGTCTTCATTTCCAAGAAARAAAGAAAAAAAACTGTGAGAGCACCCACTAGTTTGTTTGATTGAAAACATTTACTTTGACGCATTGTGTGCATTAGTTTGGTAATGTACATCGTCCCCTATTTACACCATTTAGCAATTAGCAGGCGGGCTTCGACAGAATACAGAGTACAAACACTAGCAGTTATCTCTTTCATCAGCTCATGTATGCAAATGAGTGTTTGATTTTGTTCATGCAAATGTGAATTTCAATTAACTGCAAATTTTAACTGGCACTTGGCAACATATTTGTGGCCCTGGCCATGTTTTTCTTGCCGAAAATAAATTATGGATAAGTAAATAGCATTGCACGCTGAAGATAATTACAGCTCTCCAAAAGTGTCCTTTAACATGCAAATACATTACTTTGTTCTCTTTCACAAAGATCAATCACAGATGAGCAGGTAAACACAATCACTGCGATAATTTATGACACGTTTCACATTGGGAGCACGCATACAGGGCGTTTTAAGAAGAAGAAAAAAAAAAAGAATAAAAATCCACTCTTTGGACTCCACTTCATATGTTTTGCATTCAAACTGAGACTGGCTTGAAGAGCAAAATCAAAGCTTCTCATGTTGGAGATACTGGCACATCAGTCCAAATGACTGAGCCTCAGTTTTACCACTGGTGCTTCAATATTGTGGCCAAACAGTCTTTTCCCCTTTTTATGAGATATTTTTTTAAACTCAGCCCCAGCCACAAAGTACTTTTATTACGGAAAATTGCTTTGGACAATTTTCACAAGGTCGGTGAAGGAAGATGAGAGGAGAAAAACACTGTTTATGACTTAAATTTACACACATTCTCCCTATGGTCTCAGCTGCAGAATTTTCTCAATTGCTATATAGTGGACTGTCATTAAGAATACATGAGAACCAAAGTTAAGATGACTGATTGTAAAAAGGGGCCAAAAGGTCAGGACGGGTTTGCTCTGCATGTTCTCCCTCTGCATATGAACAACAGCATTTGCACTGTAGTTGGATGAAAGTTCCATGCTTGTTCTAGTGCACTTTGGATGTTAATAACTTTCTCTTTCTTTGTGCTCTTTATGTTTTCTTTGGACTTTGGCAAATACGACCTGCAGCACTTATATTATATTGCAAAACACATGGAGGATATCATCAAAAAAAAAAAAGAAGAAGAAGAAGATTGGGGACGCACCATGACGATCATGTGGATTCAACATTCATACATGTTAGCACAAATAAATCATAGTCTACTTAATGAAACAAACAAACAAAAAAAAGAAAAACTCTGAGTTGTCCCTGTTGAGACAAAAAGCAATTAAAGTGCTGAACTGTTTACAATACCAAATTATATGACCATATTAATTTGCAAGTTCATTTATCAATTTGAACTGTCTTATTGCCTGTTAACTTAAAATGGTGGGTTTTGGGAATTCTTGCTACTTATAAAGCAAGTCATCTCTAAGACAGGCGGACAAATCAATATTCCTGGCATTAAGGACAAGTAAATGCCTGACAATTCGGGGGAACTATTTGTGCTTGTTAATTTAGCTCTCCTATAGGGCAGACGATTGAATCAGAATTGGGATCATAAAGGTATTTTTGGGGGCACTCTCAAGTATTGTAGATTCATTAAAGGTAAAACGAAATATTTAAAGCCTTTTATTTTTAATAACTATGACTTACAGGTCAAAAACCAGCTCGTCCAGTCTGATCCCACAAAAAAGCTAATGTGGCACAATTTGAATGCTGGCCATGACAACAAGGCACCAGAACACCCAGTGTGTTGTGTATTGTGTGTTTTTTTTTTCTCCTCTGACAGCTAATTTGGCCTAAATTCATAGTATAAATCTAGCTTTTAATTGTTGGAGAATTTCACCAAACAGGCAGCTGGTGCAGCTAGATTACAGCTCACATGTAGTCGCTTTTCGGTTCATAAGTGGATTAAGGTTCTTTGATTGTTTGACGTTACAATGAAAAAATATACATTAATCAATTATAAGCCAGGCTATTGGCTAATCCCAGGAGACTTAAGACACGAGGCAAGGTACACCCTGGACAGGGTACCAATCCATCACAGGGCACACACTAACWTGCTATGGGCAATTTTGGAATGCCAATTAACCTAATCTGCATGTCTTTGGACTGTGGGAGGAAACCAGAGTACCAGGAGGAAACTCACCAAGCACGGGAAGAACTAGCAAACTCCATGCACACAGAGACGGGAATTGAACCTGGCTTTGGAGTAGACCCGACCATGGAGACATTTAGACATACAGTACATATACACATTTATTTAATATTGTTGTATAATTTCTTATTGTAATATTTCTCATTGAGGTTGATGAATAATGTTAGCCAGCAATATAGTAGTTAGTGTGGCCTTGCACCTTCAGGAATGGGTGTTGATTCATGCCTCAGGTATGTGTGTAATGGAGTTTGCATGTTCTGCCTTTCTGTGCTTGGAGGGTTTCCTCCAGGTATTCAGGCTCCGTCCTCAGGTTTCCTCAGTCAAAAGACATASAAGGTAGAGGATAAAACTGCCATTTTAAAATTTCCAAAAGTGTGTGAGTGGGTGTGTGTGCTTGTGATGGTTTTGCTCCCCATCAAGGTGTACCTTTCAYCAAGCTCCAAGTTCTCTGGGATACACTTCAGGCCTCCCRTGACCCTGTATAGAATAAGCAYTGTAGGGAATAAATAAGGCTAAATACTCAGGTATTCATTTATCTACATACCTACATTATATTTCAAATGTCATGTGGATGCCTGACCATCACACCAATATGMTTTTTGAACATTGCATTCCTGAATGAAGGAAAGTCTAACATCTTTATCCCATTGACCATACAGTATGTGAATAATATAAGAGCTTGTCACATAAAATAATCAGTACTTGTCAGAAACGCCTGCAGCTACTTTAATGTTTCTGTAGGTTTTGTTTCCACCCCGGTGGTACAGTAAGTCTTTGTCTTGTCCTTTTATACATTATGAAGGGATGTCCTGGTGTGGTGTTATGGTTGAGCTCCATGTTTTCCATTTGATGATAATAGCCAGTATTTTATTCCATGGTACATCTAATGTTTTGTAAATTCTTCTATAGCCCTGCCTTTCAACAAATGAGAGATACAGTACATGCTTTGCAAGCTTTTTCCAGACTGTGATTTCAGCAGTCATATGAAACCGAGAAGATGTCAGGAACACCTGGTCTTTATTTTGGGTCAATCAGGACATTTTCATTGATGATAGCTGAGATTGAATGTGATTCATTCAGAACTCGCCTACATCCCCAATTACATATGGGTACACACATTTGTGCAACCAGGCTATCGAACATTTCAAATTTCAGGTTACTTTGGAAGTAAAGTTTGAAAAAAAAAACGACATGATTTATGTTAGTGTCATTCTTTTCTTTCACCAAAACCAAGGCGTGCAGACATTTTATATGTTTTTTTTTTTACTTTTTTTTTGTTTTTTTTTTTCATTGTGGCAACAGCTTGGGCAAGGTTCACATACTGTACAATACATAAAGCATCTAGCTACGTGTGAAGCATCTAGCTATAAAGTGAAGCAGAAATATCATTCAACCAAACTGAAGAACAAACAAACAAAAATAATAATAAACATTTGTAGGTTTGAGCAGCCAAAATATACAATTAAATAAAATTTCCTGTGAGGTTTACTGTTTSCAGAGGACCCAGTGAGCATGTCAGAGCAAAAGCTAAGAACTYTCACTCTTCAAGCTCAAATCTCACGCAGTCACTCATTTTCACATGCTCTCAAGCCACACATCGAATTTCACTCACTTTCATATTCAAAATAACTGTCTTTGAAAGATGCAAGAAAAGTCACTGAGGTCCAGCCTCTTTCTGTTGAGTTAGATACATCTTTTATTCTGAAGTCAAATCGCAATTTCGTTCCCTCAAATACTGTACATACTATACTGTAGATGCAGGGCGGCCGGAGCCGCCTTGTTCTTTGAAGAGACAGAATACTCTGGAAATTAACGCACTGTGTGAATGCAGCAATCAAACGCACAAGAAGGGACAATAATTGGAACAGTCATAATAGTCCTGAACCGATAAACAATACAATCACATAAATCAAAATTCAAATGCATTTACAGACTGCAGCAAAGTCACACACCAGCTGGAGCATTAAATGTTAAGTGAGGGCAGTGACATAGTATTATCCAAAGAGGGTGATAATTACAGTATTTACAGTAACATTAAAATATTTGCATCAGTTTAATCATGTAGCACTTTTGTGTTCATAAAAACCAAATTCTAACAAATAAGATTTACAGAGAA
>QMIH01000474.1:384024-398797 GCA_003987875.1 Clarias batrachus | reverse complement strand
ATATATATATACATCTGCATATTTTATATATAAAATCTAGCAGTGCATATGTTGTGTATTCAATGCTCTTCAAAATTGTTCAACAGTAAGAACAAATTCTTGTGTTTTGTTTTTCATAATATTACATCAAATTCTATTCAGACTCCCTGTTCCATCATGTTTGCGTCACTTTTTTTTTTTTTTTTTACAATACAGACAAAAGAAAGCATTCTTGCAAGAGAATGATGTACTGATGTAAATAATACCAGGAACTAACTAGATTTGGGAATGTTTTAGATCTCGTTCTCTAATAAATTAAAAGCAAATATATTGCTGTGGTGCAAAAGGAACGAAACACTTTTGGTGATGCTGATTTTGGAAAATAATCAACACCATCATGTACTCTCATGCTCTGCTGTATACGGGTGTACAGGCCTTAAATATGGAATTCAGTACATGACAAATGAATGAGGAAATATTCGATAAGAGGTATAATGTAATTTAAATAAAATTGAATTACTCATTCAGTCAMTCATCGTCTATAACACTTAATCCTGTATTCAGGGTCACGGGGGGCCTGGAGCCTATCCCAGGAGACTTAGGGCACATGGCAGAGTACACCCAGGACAGGGTGCCAATCCATCACAGTAAAATTGAATTAAATATATAAAAATTAATTAAATTCATTTTTGTGTAATTTTAATTTGTAAATATTTTGTACTGTGTATGCTGTACAAAAGTCTTGATCCCTGTACATTTCTTCCGATTTTGCTTCCAAAGATCCAGACATTATATTGTATTTTAGATATTGTATATTTAAATGTAGTCTTAAAGAACAGTTTTCTAAGCTGTTGTTTCTCCTTTTCAGTCCAGTCCTGAAATTGTTACATAAACAAAACAATAATAATAATAAAAAAAATTAAATGCACTTTACAGCCTGTTGCAGAAAAACCTTTGTTCCTTTAAAATAATTAAATAAATAAATAAATAAATAAATAAATAAAAATTGAGTCTACATCATTTAAATCAATATAAAGAAATAAGGCGTGGCTTTTGCACAGTACATAATGTCTCTAAATGTATACAGTGCATCAGCGTATGTATTGTATACAGTAATATAATTATTTGATTCATTTTCAATCAAGTGTAGCAATTCCACATAAGTTTGTAGATCAATTTCTATTACATTCTGTGTGAGTGCAGCAGAGGATCAGGTCTCAGAATGGATTCAGAATCGTTTTACACTTAAATCGAGCCTTGTGTAGTGGAAAGATTCAGTGGTTGAAAAATTTATTCCTTTTTTTCCCACTAGAGGGCGAAATTTGGAACCTTCTAGAAACAGGTAGATTCATACACGTTTCAAGTTTCATTGTCATATTCTTTCTTTGATGTCCCTCAATGAATGCCACTAAAATGTAAAAATAAACATAAAATAGAATTAAAAACAATAAATAAAAATGATACATAAATATATAATAAACATAATAAAACACAAATACATAAAATAAATAGAAACAATATAAATAAATAAATATATAAATAAATATTAAATAAATGTACTAATCTGTTTTGATTAGTAAAAACAGGTACACACACACACACACAGAAAAATTATTGACATAAAATGTATGGGTATAAAACAGGATATATATATTAAACACAGAATTAAATATGAATTTTAAATGAAGAAGTAGTGTGTCCGAGCTAAGTTTTAAGCTAAGAGAAGAAGAGTTTAACTTGTTGTGTCCGCTGTACTTTGATACACTTACCGGTCCGGGCCCGATCGACCGGGAGAGACAAACACACGCACACACAAACACACACACATAATTTATTCTTAGCAAGGAGAGCACATTTAAACGGTGCTACGTCCTGAACATCAAAAGAACCAGTCATTCACATGTCAGTGATAGAGAGAGCCGGAGACAGAGAGGAGAGAGGAAATACATTTACATTCTCCTGATTAAACAAAAGGGTTCTAGCAGACAAGAGCCATTTGGATGTAWAYTCRTCTGGGTACAGGATATAGAAGGTGTTACCACAGAAGGCATAAGGAAGCACAGTGAGGGGTCTGTTCTCAGGGCACAGGCATCTGAACTGATTAGATGACAATGTCTTACAATAATATAAAACCTTACAATATGAAATATGAAAAATATAAAAATATGAAAACAATATGAAATGACAATATATACACACTGGAAACAGTCCACGTAGTGTGCAAATCCGCAATATGTTTGAGAAAAAAGTCTGTAGTGTGTGTGCAAGGCTGCAATGTTTTGTGCACACACACACACGCAAGTAGACTCTAATAATGTTCTAATAATTACGAGACTTTTTAATGGTAACTGGTTGCACCAGAATTAATTAGTAGTAGTTTCACACCTCATGCTTGACTTTCTTAAGCAGTACAGGCATTGTGCATTAGAGTTAAATAAGGGGTGGCTTAGTGGTTAGCACTCGCACCTCCAGGGTCTGGGTTCGATTCCCACCTCCTGGTCGGTGTGCGTGAAGTTTGCRTTTTCTTCCCATGCTTAGTGGGTTTTCTCTCACAGTCTAAAGACATGAAGATTGTGTTAATTTGTGTTTCCAAATTATGTGTCATGTTTATATGTTTTGAGGCCAGGGAGGTAATACTGATAAAAAAGTGTTCATGGTTGTTAGGAAAGTTTTATTGTTTATTTATTTATTTATTTCTGCACTGATGTTTTAATAAGTGCTCAGTGTTAAGAGCTTTCGGCGGGATCTCTCCTCTCTACCCACAGTCTTACTGTATAAATGGTGCACTGTACAATAAACTAAAAGAAAGAGTGATGTTTATCTCTGCATCTTGAACCCAAACTGTGTTACATCTTYATGGAGGCTGTGTCGATGCTATTTCAGTGTTTCTCTTCCCCGAGGTGTTATCTCAGCTCTCAGCTCTGCTTCATGTCGATCGGCACGTAAGACGCAAGCCAGCCACGCTGACCCCGAGTACCTACACTGATACCACATCTGATTTCACCACTAAGGGAATCCTAATCATGAAAAAGACCTGATCACGGATCGCAGTCTACGCTTGTCTCGTCATTCTATTTTTTGCCATTAATTTAATCCCTTTCCCAATATAAATATCCACCGCATGACGTATAGCACTAAGCTGTCCTGATTTAACCTTCATATCAGGGCTAATTATGTGTGAGAGATGCCATGTTTTGATTAGTAAAAACAAGTACACACACACACACACACACACACACACACACACACACACACACACACATACATTCAGAAAAATGATTGACATACAAACATGACCTCAAAAGACTCTCCCAGTTTTCCTGTAACCATAATCACACGGCTCACGATTTCTAATTACGGCCTGTTCCTGTGCTGAATAGTGTGTGTGTGTGTGTGTGTGTGTGTGTGTGTGTGTGTGTGTGTGGGTGTTGGCATATCTTTAACATGTAGCTTATCCCAATAAGAAAAAGTTGTTTTATTTATTTATTTGTTTGTTTGTTTTCTTTATTTTAAACAAAACATACAGGATAATAAGAGGCATGTTCGTTCGCGTGTTCGACATGCGTGCCTGCGCCGTGTTCTTGGACTTTCACATGTATGTGTTGGTGTGTGTGTGTGTGAGTGTGTAATCAAAACCCTTCCCCATCGCTCATATCATCAGTGGTGGAATGTATTCAGTCATTGAGGAAGCGCTTTCCTGGCTTCAGTCCATCTCTGGTTCTGCTTTATCGCTCCTCAGGAAACACAGCCATCTCCTGCTGCTAATGGCATCCAGTGCCAACAAGAGCAGCTCACATTCGCTCCGTGTAAACCACACACACACACACACACAAATTACAAAAATGAAATCAACACCAGTCAGCGGAGTAGATGCCAGCGCTGCTTGAGCCTGTCCTTTAGATTCCATCAAGTTTATCATTTTAGGCCGACTAAAAGGAAGGGGGAACTTAATTAGCTGTGTTCCTGTTCTTGAAAACAAGGACATGTTCCAAGCGATAGTGTCACGAAAACCTGTTCAGTGGTGTACGGTTACAACATGACAAGGGAAAGATATACGGGGAAAAAAATGATGTCATAATCATTCTGGATTATTTAGTCGCTAGAATATAATGTGTTACATAAAAAATGAATAAATGAATAAATAAGAATAAGAATAAGAATGAAATGCAAAAATCAATGGTGGCATGGTAGCGTAGTGGTTAGGACCGTCGCCTTGCACCTCCAGGGTCTGGGTTCGATTCCCGCCTTGAGGTCTGTGTGCATGGCGTTTGCATGTTCTCCCCGTGTTTGGTGGGTTTCCTCCCACAGTCCAAAGACATGCAGATTAGGTTTAATCATTCCCACAATGTGTGCCCTGAGGATGTGTGCCACCCTGTCCAGGATGTACCGCACCTCGTGCCCAAAGTCCCCTGGAATATGATCCAGGCCCACAAGCCTGTACAGGATAAACGAAACTGAAGATCAATAAACAAATATTATAATAAAACCAAAAAGATCAAAGGGATGCTACACAAATTGGACCTCCAGCAATATGTATTGGCTGACCTCATTTAAACTCATCTCATTCTAATATGAACTGTTTTAAACAAACTTTAAAAGTCCCGTATTTGACTATTTCTTTAAAAAGTCCTTGGAGGTTCTTCAGTGTATGTGTGTGTGTGTGTGTGTGTGTGTGTGTGTGTGTGTGTGTGTGTGTGTGTCATATTGTATCAGCTGTAATGCATTTTGTTCCCTCTGTTTCATTTTCGCAGTGTTTAAGTCTTTCTAAGTTAACTACTTCCGTGCCACGCCCCTTCAGGGACAAGCAAAACTGCTTAAATGTTTTGAGAATTTAAATTAAAATAAAATAAAAAAAGAGAAAAAAGGCAGGTTTTCTCCCACATTTTTCTTTGTTGGTACTGAAGTCTCACCTGAAAACATAAAAATTGCAGATAAACATTCATCTCCTTTAAGTTGATATGAATAAATAAAAAGTTTCCATATAGATTGTGTTGAGAATAGTATAATATGATCACTCATGTTGTGTTAGTTTAGATTCTATTCTGTGCTTTTTAGTATCTGGGGAATTTACAGGCCATGAGTTCATACAAGAAAATACATTTTTATTTCCCTTAATAAAAAATAAAAAAATCACAATTTTTATTTCTAAGTTCTATTATTCAAATGAGCTGAAAAGCCATCTTCTGATCTGCTGACATAAAGTGCTGAAAGAACAGTAATTACAGTAATGCTGCAGTTTTCAAAGGGGAATTCTAAGGAATAAAACACTTCCTGGTGTTCTGTACCAGAACAATAATCAGAAACAGGGTTGTGTGATGAACTGATTAAAGTCAATTATTGCTCAATATCAATACAGTGTTTTATTTAATTACATCCAAGCAATTGCAATAAGCAATTACATTTGTTTATTTATTTCTCCATTAAATAAAAACTTATTTTTGCATCATCACATGTAATAATACTGTATGCGCTGTCTGCCAAACGAGTTAGTTCACTTACGGCATGTTACTATAATTTCATGTTACAGCTTTAAGGTCCTATATTGACATATATCTTTAAATGAACACAAGTTCCCCCAAAACAAGCATGTGTGTGTGTTAATTCCACAATTAAAATAATGCATTTTTTTATACTCTGCACTGTTTCAGTGTCAATTTAAAAACTGTTATTTCTCAGCCATGGGCTCCTGAGAACAGCAGAGCTGGGCAACAAGCTGGGCCGGTTATATGAGGTTACATTGGGGGGGAAATCAAACGAGCATTTTTAAGCCCTGGTCAAAACAGGAAAGGAAAAAGGCCCAAAAAAAGTTGTTGTTTTTTTCCCTCACATTTTTGTTTGTCCACATGTACTGCAGATGAACAATGTCTAAAATGCCTAAAAAGTCTTTGTTTTTTTGTGAATGGATAACATGTAGCCCTTAAAACATTTTACTTTTGAAAACTTTTTTTTAGAGCATTTTAATGCATTTTCTAATCCTTCTTGATCTAAGTGCTGCCTTTGATACTATCTTGTATACTATCCATCTTAATCGACTTATCTCTATCGCCATTTCTAACACCCCTCCTGACTGGTTTAAATCTTATCTATCAGGGCGCACACAGTTCAGAAAATTACACTCTTTTCGTTGGTTCTGTTAACACTGGAGTTCCGCAGGGTTCTGTCCTAGGTCCTCTTCTCTTTATCACCTACCTTCTTAAACTAGGCAACATCTTTAGAAAATATGACATTCTCTTCCACTGTTATGCGGATGACACCCAACTSTATTACTGTAGCAAACCTAATGCTACCCTCCCACCTTCCTCTCTTCTCAACTGTTTTATTGAACTCAAATCCTGGTTCCTGTCCAATTTCCTTACATTAAACAGTGAGAAAACTGAATTTCTGAAACTTGAAAAGTGTCATTTCTGCAAACTCATTAATGCCAAAAAGTTCTGAAAAGGGCTATTACTTTGACCTAATTGCATTTAACAGTACTTAATGTGTTTAATTACTTTGAGCATTAGGGTTTACAGTGTACCAGAATATGGGAATTATTAACGTTTTAATGGAAATGGATGTCTCCTTACAGAAAGCCTGTTGATACATCACCATGATCCTGGTCTACTGAAAAAAGGGTAACACTGTAGAGTATATTTTAAGCTTGCATGCTGCAGTCCACAGTATGACGGGGATAAGAGAGCCGGAGAGAGACGCATCCGAAATGAGACAACAATGGAGCATTTTCATCACCGCAGCGCCTTTTTTCAGGTCTGACACATGAGACGGCAGACTAGATGCGACACTGTGGGAGATAATTACACGGTAATTGTGACTTATGCACAATAGTCAGACGAGCTAGAAGACTCGAACACTGAAACTCATTCAGCACTAAGATCACACTGGAAGATCTAGTCACTAGGTGGCTCTTGAGCGAGATATAAACTCGTCTGACCTTTTTGTGGTGTTGCTTAAGATTTACTGTCTAACATGTGTGGCCTCAAATCCGGTCTAGTCCTGAGACTCGTCTTTGCTCCAGTGTAGATTTGTACCTATGACGCATAGCTGTTGTTCACAAACTCTTCCCTTAGATTCATCCAGTCTAGTTATTTCTCCGCAACTATAACCTCCGGCCCGCTCATCAGTGGAGATCCGGATCTCTACAAAGCTGCAGTACTTTGTGAACTGCGATGAATTGAATTATCAGACACTCCATTGACGTGCGAGACAATAAGAGCAGACGTCCGACATGTGACGTGATAGACAGCAGACCGACCGTGACTTAATCTCACGACATCTCGTCACTCAAGGGTATAAAGGAACGCAGATGTAACTTTGTACTCAGGACAATGGAGTTAAAAGAAAAAACATCCTTGGTGAACAGCCGTGCTGCTTGATATGAGAATATAATATTCAGATGTTTCATCGTCACTTTGTAGATTGAATCGTTCCTTGACTTTGTTCCAAATTATTGTAATAAGATTTAAATGTTCAAATGCTTATCCAGGTCATTTTCATGATTTCATTTCATGTCGCCTTGCACCTCCAGAGTCTGGGTACAATTCCTGGCCAGATTCCTGCCTCTGTGTGCATGGAGTTTGCATGTTCTCCCGCAGTCCAAAGTCATGCAGATTAGGCTAATTGGCGTTCCCAAGTTGCCCATCGTGCGTGTTTCCTGAATATTAAATCCTTTTTTTTTTTGGAGCAGGGCTTCTAAACTTTTTTTTTATTTCAATAAAATTAATAATGATCTTTTTAAGTGGTTTGTGAGATGTCTAGATATAATTTCATCGAATCATAGAAAGTTATGTCCGACTTTATACAGTGCATCCTGTACAGCCCTGGGGATATAATGTAGGACCTGAGTAACAGGGACCTACATGTTCCATGCTCACATTACTGTATGTGCCATGTGAACCTGGGGGTTCATCCAGATCAGCTAGCATGATAAATATAAACTAGTAATATTAGCTGTGGTGGCAGGGTGGCGTTGTGCTCTCGCACCTCCAGGGTCTGGGTTCTGGGTCTGTGTGCATGGAGTATATGTTCTCCCCATGTTTGGTGGGTTTCCTCCATGTACTCCGGTTTCCTCCAACAGTTCAAAGACATGCAGATTAGGATAATTCCCGTTGCCAAATTTGCCCCGAGTGTGTGAATGCACATGAGAACGTTGACCATGATTGTAAAATGGTCACGATTGGCCTCCACGATCCCTAGTTGGACTACAGAGGTTCCTAGATGGATAGATGGAATATTATCTGTATCTTACATTTTAAAACATAACTGTTTTAACGCTTTTGCTCGTTAGGAAATCAGATCATATGATACTGAATGTTGTCACTCAGTTGACTTTAGGCAATTGGATTTACAAGATCTGAGGTTGGCCATGAAGCAGCAAATGATGTAATGAAGTCAAATTCCTTTTCCAAGAGCTGACACAGTTTCAACACTGATACACATGTTTTGTCATAATTTGTTCCCATGGCAACATGACAACACCGTTGCAGCTGTACAGAAAAGGGTGTGTTTGACAGGACATGGACTTTCCAAACACGCAAAGAATTTACAGTATGTGATGTAATTGAACAAATTGGCATTTTATTGCAGAGCCAGAGACCTGCTTTCTGTCTCAGCAGAAAAATGCAACATAAAACATACATTTTTCTGAACAATTCAAATAAAACGACAAAAGAGTTTGAATAGGTGGATAGCATTGTTGTTATTCTTTATTGCAAGCCACACAGGAATCGCACATCATGGTGAGCTGCAATGCTGCATAGTTTAACTTTTTTGTAGTGGAAGATATACAGTATAGTCATGACTTGTATAGGGTTTGTATGAATAAGTGATTACATTGCTGAGTCTGAATGAAAAAATAAATCCCTGAATAATGTGAGGTTATCCAAACCAACATGTACCTTATTTAAGGATGAGTCTTGACCTGAAATAATGTTCAGCACAGTCGCCTTGCACCTCCAGGGTCCGGGTTCGATTCCTGAGTCGCGGTTCGTGTTCATGGAGTTTGCTTGTTCTCCCCGTCCTTGGTGAGTTTCCTTCCACAGTCTAATGGCATGCAGACGTGCCCAAAGTGTGTGTATGTATGTGTTCCTCATCCAGGGTGTACCATGCCTTGTGCCCAAATTCTCCAGGGATAGGCTCAGGGCCCCCCACGACCCTGTATATGGGATAAACTGGTAAAGACTGTGAGTGAGTGAAAGATCTGTCTGTTCTTTGTATTTTGTCTCCCTCTGCTGGTGGAACATAAAAGTTTCACTTTAAACTCAGGACCTCATCAGGTAGCAATGCCACCTCATATTTTAGGTTGGGGGGAGATGCTCACTCTAAAATTGGCTTTGGTATATGCATGGTGGTTTCCTATGTCTTCTTCTTTGTTGTTGAAATCCAGTAGGGGACATTACCGTCAACTGTAGGTCTTAATCCTACAGTATTTTCTACAATCGTAATCCTGCTTCTCCCCTTATGATTTCAGGATGAACTCCAGATCCACCATGATTCCGAGGAAAGATACCACCATGCTTACCTGGATTACAATGGTTCCACTGGTTCTGCAACACACTCCATTTAGCAAATCTTTTAAACAGGTATACATACGCCTGTGCGATGATGATGATGATGATGATGATGATGTGTTCCAGCCACATATGTCACAATATGACATGAACAAGAATAAACATATGATTTTTAAAAGCGATTGGAAAATAATTCATCCTTGGCATAATTTCATATAATTGCTGTTTAGTTGTTTTGAAGTTACACAACTGCAGGACAAACTTGAGGTGAGGAAAAGACGATGCATCACGTTAATTCCATGTACAATCCTGGAGTTTTTATATACATATATAAGTTCTATAAAACATCAGGAGAAAGTTATTTCCATAAATTTTAGTAATGTGTAAGGTGCATGAGTATGCTTACTGTACATTATCGATTCATATAAAGTACCTCAGTGGTATTAAATTATTGATTCTGATTGGTCAAAAGGCTGACTGTGCATTTGTTCTAATACGTTATAATTTTTACCATGCATGGGACTGCTAATGCGCTGCATAAACAAAATTTGAAAATCTGAGTAACTGTTGTGAAAAATGTGGCGAGGTTAAGGACATGCTTCTTTATGGATTCGGGGAAGGAGTCTCCGTTACCAGCGCTTTGTAACAGTTATCTGTAACTTTAAAGTTTTCTGACATGGAAAAGTCTTCAGTCTGATCTCTTATTAAAAGAGAAACTGGTGAAAGAACGACTGTTTATAACTGTTCATGAACGACTGTTAATAACTGCTTTTATAACAACTTTTCCCATGGATTTTCCATGACAATAATCATTAATCTAAAGGGATAAATAAAGCATGACATCTTTGTTAAACAACTTAATAGAAACTTAATCAAGGGCAAACTGCGGTGGTATAAAAGGAAAAAAAACATAGCATAATACTGTACACTTTAGGATGGTAACAATGACTCCACTTCAGGTAGAAACACATGACACCAGCACACTCTTGATTATGTTTCTATAATAGTACACCACTAGCATATCAGACTTTCTCCATTTACACAAGTCGATCTCATTGTTCAGTGTTCCCAGTGTTCAGGGTTACCATACTGTAGCTCTCTGTACACAGATGGAGAGAACAATTGCTTGATTTGTCCAAAGTTTCACTCCTGAAGACAGCCAGCTCCAGTTTTATGTCCTCACTAGCCGTTTAGCCTCTCTCACCCTCCCGGTTGTTACAGTATATCCGTCATGTATTATTGAGCATCATCTCGTCTTGTCCTGAACCATCCGTGTCTTTAAACTCCGCCTCCCCCATGGAGTCTGGGGGCGTGTCCAGTATGAAGTCTGTCCTCGTTCCAAAAACTTTGTCTTGCAGCTCGGTGATGTCGTGCCGGATATCCGCCACCATCAGTAGGAGGAAGTCGAAAGATCCTGGAGGTCCCTGAAGCGGAGATGGACAGGAAGTTCGCAAGAAAGAATATATGAAGAATAACATTGTATTGACATACAAGACTGTGCAAAAGTAAATGAGGTCGCTGCTGAGATTGTTTCATAAAGCCTGTCAAAACATTTTTTTCTTATTTCTTTTATTTAATATACATAATTTTATTTAAATTTATATGAAGAAATAAGATGGTGCTCAAGACATTTCCAAAGTACTGATGACCACTTCGTTTTATTTATTCTTTTCCCATTTGCTGCAACAGCATCATATTCATTTCCTGTTTAATTTACAGCAATCGGATCCACAGCAATGTAATTTTTTCACATAGGACCAAGTAGGTTTGAACAGCTTTTTTCCCTTAATAAATAAAATCACCATTTAAAAATTGCATTTTGTATTTACTCATATTATCGTATATTATTGATCTGAACCAAAAAAAAAATCTGAAAACAAATCCATGGCACTGTATATATAGTTTAAATTTTTTTTTTTAATAACATTTGACGTATTACTTGTATAGCTGTAAATTCATCAATATACACTCACCTAAAGGATTATTAGGAACACCATACTAATACGGTGTTTGACCCCCTTTCGCCTTCAGAACTGTCTTAATTCTACGTGGCATTGATGCAACAAGGTGCTGAAAGCATTCTTTATAAATGTTGGCCCATATTGATAGGAGAGCATCTTGCAGTTGATGGAGGTTTGTGGGATGCACATCCAGGGCACGAAGCTCCCGTTCCACCACATCCCAAACATGCTCTATTGGGTTGAGATCTGGTGACTGTGGGGCCCATTTTAGTACAGTGAAGTCACTGTCATGTTCAAGAAACCAATCTGAAATGATTCGAGCTTTGTGACATGGTACATTATCCTGCTGGAAGTAACCATCAGAGGATGTACATGGTGGTCATAAAGGGATGGACATGGTCAGAAACAATGTTCAGGTACGCCGTGGCATTTAAACGATGCCCAATTGGCACTAAGGGGCCTAAAGTGTGCCAAGAAAATATCCCCCACACCATTACACCACCACCACCAGCCTGCACAGTGGTAACAAGGCATGATGGATCCATGTTCTCATTCTGTTTACACCAAATTCTGACTCTACCATCTCAATGTCTCAACAGAAATCGAGACTCATCAGACCAGGCAACATTTTTCCAGTCTTCAACTGTCCAGTTTTGTTGAGCTCGTGCAAATTTTAGCCTCTTTTTCCTATTTGTAGTGGAGATGAGTGGTACCCGGTGGGGTCTTCTGCTGTTGTAGCCCATCCGCCTCAAGGTTGTGTGTGTTGTGGCTTCACAAATGCTTTGCTGCATACCTCGATTGTAACGAGTGGTTATTTCAGTCAAAGTTGCTCTTCTATCAGCTTGAATCAGTCGGCCCATTCTCCTCTGACCTCTAGCATCAACAAGGCATTTTCCCTCACAGGACTGCCGCATACTGGATGTTTTTCCCTTTTCACACCATTCTTTGTAAACCCTAGAAATGGTTGTGCGTGAAAATCCCAGTAACTGAGCAGATTGTGAAATACTCAGACCGGCCCGTCTGGTACCAACAACCATGCCACGCTCAAAATTGCTTTTGCTTTCTTTTCCATTCTGACATTCAGTTTGGAGTTCAGGAGATTGTCTTGACCAGGACCACACCCCTAAATGCATTGAAGCAACTGACATGTGATTGGTTGATTAGATAAATGCATTATCAAATTGAACAGGTGTTCCTAATAATCCTTTAGGTGAGTGTATATATTTTTTCTTAATATTAGGTTTTAAAACGTAATTACATTTTGGGTAAAGGAAATGTACAAAATGTAAAAGTTGAAATGTTTCCATTTCAGCTCATCAACAAATTACGAATGCCTTTAAAAAAATAATAAAATAAATTCTACAAGAAAAACAATTTACTAAAAGAGCATTAAACATCATAAACTAAATAAGCGAGTATATGTTTTTTAATCGGGGATAACCTGACACAGTTCTTTTTTTTTTGTGGAAAAGAAATTATTCAAATCTAATTTTTTTTTTTGTTATTTATTTTCTACATTCTAGAATAGTAAAGGGTTTTCTTTTCAAGACTATAGAATAACACAGATGGCATTAGGGAATTAAGTAACTACAGCAACAACAGTCACTTGTTATTTTAACCTTTCTGAAATAGTTCTTGTATGAACAGTATTGTGTCAAGTTCATTTGCAAAACCCATCAAGCACCATGAGGAACCTGTCTCTCATGAAGACCTTCACAGGAAGACAAGACCAAAACATTACCTCTGCTACAGAGGAGAAGTTCATTTAGAGTCACCAGCCTCAGAAATCACCAATTAACCTCAAACAGCACCTCAGATTAGAGCCGTTATGAAGCTTTACAGAGCAGAAGTAGCAGATATTATAGCAGGGATTATTGTGTAGTTTGGACGTGAAATCACCAACATGAGTTTTAGAGATGTCCAAAATGTCTTTTTTAATGTTCCAGCTGAAGTAGAGTTCAGATCATACATTCTAGCCTTCCAGACACTCGTTTATACACCATTGTGGAGGTGTGTTTTTCTTACCAAAAAAAAAAAAAAAAAAAGGATTCCCGGCTAGAGACTATGGATCGGCTAGGTAAATGTTTTTTTTTTTTAAAGTTTGTATCGCTGGTTGCCACAGCAGGATCCACACAACAAATCAGCACAGGTTTTACACCAGATGCCCTTCGTGACCCACCCCTATTATTTTAGCCAGGTTTGGGACCGGCACTGTCTGGGTTTTGGACACTGGCTGGGAATCAAACCTGGGCCTTCTGCATGGCAGACAAGAAACCTACAACTGAGCCACCAATGCCCCTAGGATGCCCTTAATTAGTATTTATTTAGTAATAATAATAATTATTATTATTATTGTTTATGGATAACAATTTTTTATCTTATTGTTTATGGATTTGAATGTTGAATAAAAATGTATTTGTAACAAACTTTTTTTTATTGTGAGTGTCGATAAGACAAAAGAGATGGTTGTTGACTTTGGGAGTATCAACAGTTCCTCTGTGGAGATCAACAACGGCACCAAAATTCTGGGTGTCCACCTGGAGAAGAACCTCCCCTGTCTCTCCACACCAGCTCCTTGCACCAGAAAGCCCAACAACGTCTTTTCTTCCGGAGAACGCTGACGCAGGCTTTTTTTTGTTAATTTGCACAAATTATTTTTTAGCTTGCTTTCTTCTTACAGTACAAGGACAGTTGACTCTTTACTGTTTCTCCTCTCACTACTATGTCACTTTGTGGCTCTTGTTTGCACATTTGCACATACAGTACACTTTATTGTCTCTTTTGTGTATTTTTTTTTCTGTTAATTTAAAACGCCAATCTGTCTTGTCTCAGCTAGCCAGTTAACTTGGTTTCTTAGTTAGCGTGTTAGTTTTTGTTAAATTATGTTGTTAATTTATGTTGCACTGTATGTAGCACCCTGGTCCTGGAGGAACGTTGTTTCGTTTCACTTGAATTTGAACTTGCATGTATTTGCTGAACTGATTTAATTACAAATTGTCCTTCTCATTAATTTGGGAGAAGGCTTATTACGGTCCTGATTTTACCTCTAGATCAAACATGTAAACTTACCGGTGGTCCCCGGGGTCCAGGAGAACCTTTTTCTCCCTGCGCAAGCAAACACACACCAGCGGTCTGTTATAAAGGGTCTGTTATAGCATACATACACGTTTCAAATAAATCTCAGCTTTATTCCAGGCATTAAGATATTTATATACATAATCATTAATGCATTCTGTCTCTCTCTATCTCTCTCTCTCTCTCTCTCTCTCACACACACACACACACACACACACACACACACACACACACACACACACACACACACAC
>QMIH01000474.1:361054-381054 GCA_003987875.1 Clarias batrachus | reverse complement strand
TGCTCATTTTTCAAGTCAAATTTTAAAAAAAAAGCTATGCTCGTCTTGCGGAACACTCACAATCCGCGTTACTCGCAATCCGAGGTTCCACTGTACATTAATTTATTATTATTCTTTCTATACTATTTTTTTTCTCTTTCTCTACTCCTGTTTTTTCTTGTGCCTTACTTCTAACCTTTGGTTTCTTTGAATCTTGACTCAGAAGTGACCCAAAATCACAAGATAAATAAAATAAATAGTTTTTACTCTCATAATTTTGTTCTGTTAATCTGCACAACCAGAAGTCCTGCTGAGACTCGAACACTGTAGTGTATTTATATAAAGATGTCATTTATAGCTGCACCACTGTCAGAGCTGCTGTTCTAGAACATTAATCAACCTCTAACGATGAATCAGGTTTTGACTGTACTGTATATACATGAGGTGGTACCAAAAGTTTCCATTAGCTCAGTTTATAAGCTCTGTTTATTCGCCATATGTCCTCCCTCTGACTCCTTAAAACCTGGCTGGAGAATTCGCTATTGACGCTCTGGTCTCTGGGGACGAATTCTCAATGCACAATGCAGCAATTATCAAAAATGACAATAAGCGTGCACTCAGTCGAATTGTTGTGCCTTTTTCGGTCATGAAGATGATGGGCTCTTCCACTATGAAAACTGCTTCATCTCAGTGCCATAGTCATACACACAAGTTTCGTCACCGGTAATGATCACCGACATGAAGGACGGGTCATCCACTGCACGTTGACTTGGACGTGATGTTCCATCTGCTCCTGGATCAGCAGTCTGGGTGAACTTTGCTGTGACATGGCGCATGTTCAAATCACACATGAGGATCGCCTGTCTGTTTTGTAGGACACACCAACAATGACAGCAATGATGCGGATTGTCTCTGCGGAGATTCAAAACGCCTTGAACGACTCCTTGCAGCATCTCCGTAAACTTGCAGAAACGTTTCAAACGTCTATGTGGCAGATTTGCCCAGCTTCACGCAGGATCTCACATTTAGCGTAGTCATAATAGCATAGACACAGGACGATGTCTTTTGGCACGCTGACTTATGAGTGTTGGTGCTCCCTGTGACTGTGCATGTTACAAAACTAATCTTGAAATACCACCTCGTACAGTATGTATCAGTACAGTTTTATAGTATAAGCAGCCCCTAATGAGAACAAATATACAGTCAAGCAGACTCTTCAAGACTCTTATCCACCTTGCCAAAAAGAAAGGACAATTGTTTCTTATAGGTATTGTTTTTCTCCCTTCATGATGTACAGTATTTGTTTTTCTTCTCTCATATGCATTAATGGTCTAATTTAATAATGTTTAATAATCCCTATAAGAACAGAATGAGACTGAAATGAAACACACACACACCTAAGCAGTATGGGTGGAGGTGCTGCCGGTGTCTCTCCCGGTCGAAGCGGTAGCCGCTGTAACATGTACACACCACCCGGCCGAAGTTATCCATACACTGCTGCTCACACGGGGAACCTGCACACACACACACACACACACACACACACACACACACACACACACACACACAGTACATAAAGTATGCCTGTTCTTGTCTTTATACAGTACAGTGTCTATAATTTCAACCCATAATCCCCCTGGTGGTCAAGTAGGGCATTGCAACCTGTTAAGATACTGACAATTTATTTAAAAGGGCAAATGATTAAACATTCAATTTAAACAAATCATTAAAAAAATAATGTTTTAATTTGTGAAAACATTGGGGGGAACAAAAATAAACAGCAGGATTTTACCTACTTTCTGGTACACACTGGCCCATGACGAACCTGAAACCCTTACAGCACTTCCTCCTGAGAGAGAGAGAGAGTAGAAAGGATAAACATCTGCTCTTTGGATCGTCTCCATGTTGGCTGAGTTCAGCTATTTATTTAATACAAATAAATTTTGTATTGAACAATTAATACAAATTATTTGCGTAATTTACGAGAGAATAATTTCTTCTTAATTACACTGATTTATCTGAGWGTGTGTGCACGCGATATGATCAGATTGAGCTCTCATCGAACATAAAAAAAAAAAACCAACAACATGAGCTGATAAATCTCTGATAAAGTACTTAGAGGAAGAGAGCTCGCGTCCTGTGTCCAGCTGTTTCAGAAATAAATAAAGAAGGGGTCTAGGAGGGAAAATGCACAAACTGGGAGGGAGAGAAGGAGAGACTGAGAGGAAAACAGTCCCACACAGACGCAGTCTAGATATTCTGTCTGATCTTTCAACAAACACACATCCTACTGTAATGAACTCTGAATTCTGAAGTGTGCTGAATGTTTAAGCTTTAAATATCTCTCATTGTATCGCAATCATTGTACTGTAGCTCACTGGCATCGAGGGTGCCAATAATTTTGGGGTTTGGATGTATGACGGTATGATACACTGCGGGATTTGAATTTCCTCTCATAGTGTTTCTCTGAACATCCTTTCATTTTTTTCAACACTCTCTCTCTCTGTTTCTCTGAGTCTTTCTCTTTCTGTCTCTCTCTCATTCTGTTCCTCTTGTTCTCTCTCTCCCTCTCTGTCTCTCTTTTCCTCTCTTTCTGTCTCTTTCCTCTCTGTCTCTTTTTGTCTCCTTATTCTGTTTCTCTTTTTCTGTTTCTTTTTCATTCTGTCCATCTGTATTGGCTAGATGGACAGAATGATGTTTTTTGTTTGTTTGTTGTTGTTGTTTATTGTTTGTTGTTGTTTATTGTTTACCTACTGTGTTATTCTTTCATGTTTATATATGTTCATAATTTCAAATTGATGTAATTTACAACGTAATCAATGTTTTATAATTGCTTTGGCAAGAATGTAAAGAACATACTGTTTTTGTACTTCTGCCACTCTCTCTTTTTATTCAGCCTCTCATACTGTTACACTGTTTCATTTTTTTGTTTGTTTTTGTCTCTCCTGTTGTCTCACTCATCCTGTCCCTCTCACACTGGATCTTACTTATTCTGCATCCGTCTCTCTGTTTCTCTTTCTCTCTCCCTCTCTATCTCCGAGTCTATCTTTATCATTGTCTCTTCCTGTCTCGTTTTTATGCTGTTTCTCCAGAGAACCCGGTGGAAACCCACCAAGCACGGGGAGAACATGCAAACTCCACACACACACAGACCTGCTGCGGGAATCAATCCTGGACAAACAGTCCTGCAAATCACACACGGACCCTGGAGGTGGAAGGAGACGGTGATCACCACTAATTAACTCAGATGTCTTTAAATTTCTTCTTTCTTTCTTTCTTTCTTTCTTTCTTTCTTTCTTTCTTTATTTATCAGTCACATCCTGACCTCACTTTATACAAAGGACCTTAAAATAACTTTTAGAAGAAACTTTAAGGATTGTAAAAGTCAAAAAAGTCTCTATCTCTCTCTCTCTCTGCCTGTCTGTTGCTCTCATTCTGTCTCTTTCTCATCCTTTCTTTCTCTCATTTTATTCTTCTTTCTCCATCTTTTCTGTCTCTGTCTCCTTCTTATTGTTAACACACACTCTCTCTCTGACTTGTATTGCTTAATATTTCAAATAATTCCCATGGAAGGTAAAACGTGTGTGTGTGTGTGTGTGTGTGTTTTCTTGTATTCTGGACAAACAGCCCCCCTCCTTCTCCAGTTCCACACTCTGTCTCTGTCAGTGGTCTTTACAGCAGGAGGACGAATGAACAACAGATGTGTAAGTCGTCCTCAGGAACGAGTCTCTCTCTCTCTCTCTCTCTCTCTCTCTCGCGCGTAATTTCATTACAGCCTTCCTTATTAGGTTGAGTTAAATGGACTCGGTGTCTATTTGACTCCAATTTGTCTCTGTGTGTATAAAATGCACTTTCTTTATCGAGTATGAACAGTTTCCGAACTCTCTGGATGCAGCTCACACACACCTCACACACACACTATCGATAAGCCTCACTAACAAGCTCAGCTTAAACGTTAAGACCAGTTAACTCTTGTTTAGACCCCACATGCACTTCCACACACACACACAGACACACACACACGCACACACACACACACACACACACACACACACACACACACACACACACACAGAAAGAATGTGACGAGAGATCATTATGAATATTAGTTCACATTCCACCCGTTAATGAGCAAATAAATCAAACCTGTATTCACACAAAATCCCCCCTTATGAGCAGATAAGTGTGTAAACTGACCAAGGTTTTGTGTGTGTGTAGACAAGGGCTATGTCCTCTATGTCGAGTCATACTGCCTGTCATATCGCATATAAACAGAAACTAAAAAGGAGCAGGAATCAATCACTGGGTTGCCAGTTTGAGCAGAAACACAACAGGCTACACATTGGCTAGACTGGACAAACTAAATGTGTGTGTGTGTGTGTGTGTGTGTGTGCAGTAAGTCTGTGATTTAATTAATCATTTGAGATTAACTTATTTGGTGTATATTTAAATAAAATGTTGTCGCTTTTCACATACAACTTTTAATGCGTATTTAAATTCTTCAATTTTTTCGCCTGTACTGGAATGCAACAAGTTTATTAAAAAAAAACTTCTTATAGTTTTTAATCTTCTCTATTCAATTGACATGCTGCATAGTGGTATTAGCTGACAGGGAAAACAATTCCCTTACTCCAAAAGACTCTGATGCCAGTTTCAGCTGTAATCAAGCGAGAAAACAACATCAAAAGAACACTCAGGTTGCTCGCCTGGATAGTTTTATGTATGACAGCCTCTGCCAGGTGGTTCTACTGTAGCCACATGCACTAAGCAAATAACATTCATACAAAGCAGAGGTCTGTCTGTGGGAACTGTAACCACAATCATTCACCAATACAGCTTACAAATGACAGGATCTCGGCTGGGAGTTATTTCCACGTCTCCCCCGTACAGTCCTGACCTCGCTCAAGCCATTTCTACACGTCTGGGCCAGGAGTTCCTGGGAGGCCGGCGTTTCAGACATGAAGCAGTGCACTGAGGTAACTTTCTACCTTGATGCTGTCCAAGCGTTAGTGAAACACTGGGATAAGTGCATTAGTGTAGCAGGAGATTATATAGAGAAATAAAGAGAGTTAACTGTTATGTACACAAAAGTCCCACTTTGACTTGAACAATCATCGTAAATTTGACAATGTTGCAATATTATAGAGCAAATAATTAAAATAAATATTTTTGAAGAGTTTTGGATTTTCTTAAAAATTTCTTTAACAAATGAACACCGGTCACAGATCCCACAGCCGCCCACCCCTGCCACGCCTTAATGCTGAGCCACGCCCCTTGACAGAACAGCAGAGCTACGCAATCTAATTGGCTTGTTTAAACCTCGGCCAACACAAAAAGGACAAAAAGAACAAAAAGCAGGAAATGTTGTTTTTCCTCTCAGTTTGAGAGTTGGGACACAGTTGAGAGTCTGGAGACCCATCAGAAAATGTCTAAAAAAAAAATTTTTTTTTGTATTAGAGGTCACCTTTAAAAAAAAAAATTTCAATTTAAGAAGGTCTGAATAATGAACTTTTTTCGAGTTGAGGTCAGAATTTAAATGAATGTTAAAGGACTCTGGTTGCTCTGTCATACCGGACTCTCAGTTCAGATATTTTACGCGTCTTCACCTCTGACTCATAGTGGCGCTTCACGTGACTTTTTATTATCGCCGCGGTTTCGAAACACATAAGACAAACTGGTTTTAAAATTCCTGAAGGAAAAATAAACGATTAATATTTATCTGCCCATTTATCTTCGAAGGTTCGGTTTTTCATAGTACTTTCCTTTCCATGGAGTGTCGTGATTTTGTTTCTGTTTCTTCTGCACACTCTGTCTATACACGGTAAACTATCGCATTGATTTGCTCTGTTAAGCGACATGTATAGCCACGCCCACCTCGAGGGAAAAATCACTACATTATTGTTATGTTACATTTTTTAATTTGTCTGAAAATCATCAGGGTCTGGATAGAACCGTTACTTGGTCCAGGTCCTGACCACTACCTGTCGTTTAGTGATGCCTGGTCTAAAGGATTTGTTTCCCCCAGACTCTGACAGAAATATACTCAGTGTTATGTGTACACCTGCAGAACTTTTAAAAGTTTGTATATCTGTGTTATGATCGAGTCTGTTCTTCATGATATTTGAATTCCTTCATGTTTGCGCTCTCGGAAAGAAAAAAATGATAATAACGAATGACTGTTTAGCCTGTGTTGTCTCTCCCACATATTTGGCTCTGCGTGTGTTTAAATGCCAGGCGATGGAGCGATGATGCTAATGGAATTAAACCCTTGTTGATGCAGTATAAGCAATGTCACTTTAATAAACCACCATGAGTCGTGGTGAATCCAAACGCTGGAACTGCACAGCAGTCTAACCAAGACCAACATCTCCATTTCTGCACTTTGGATCATGGATCATTTTTTGTTCTTTGGTGTCGAGTTGATTTGTGATTGATGAAGGTTTACTCCACTCCTACACCAAATTCAAGACATTCACTGAAATCGAAGCGTTCGCACACTATCCAGAATAAATACTGCAGCTTCAAAGATGGTGATTAAACTATGTTATTGTTCAGAGTTTTTCGGCGGCGGTGGTTGACCCTCGTGGTTGTTATGGCGATGGAGACGGAAACGGAGAAAGGATCCAAACAGACGTCTCTTTCAACCATCGTAGCCAAAGGTCAATGACCCATAAACACACAAGGCCAAGAGGGTGACTGTGTGTGAGAGAGCGACAGGGAAAGACAACAGTGCGTGTGTGTGTGTGTGTGTGTGTGTGTAAAGCTATTCTATGTTTATTTATTCTGCCCCATGGGAGCCTTAAGAAAGAGGATCCATGGTTCAGAGAGAAAGATTTACTACACAACCCTCTTAACTTTCATTGTCATCCACTGTCATCAAAATTGTGTCTGGCTAAACTAGCTAGCTGACTAGCCTAGCACCCAGATTTCGTACATATTGTGTCGACTTTTTCTCTTTTAACTGTGCAGATCATTAGAAGGATTTAAGACTGCGATAACAAATCTGACTTTAATAGGAATAATCAGAGTCACCTCATGTGAGTTAATGCATCGTTTCAAAAGCAAACAAACAAACAAACAAAAAAAAAGGGAATCTTGCCTCTGGCATGATTTAACACATCTGTTCTGTAACTTTATCAAAAAGCACTCGGCCGAATTCGAGTTCCCAGGAAGAGTGAATTTTAAGGTTTTTTTTTTTTTTCGTAGCAGGTTTATTCAAAGTTTCTTTTTACAGCTCGACTTTTATGGTGTGGCTTGTAGAAAGGTTGCACAAACATCTGCAGGCAATCAGCCGTCCTTTCAGTGTGAGACTTTTTGAGATTTTGTAATAACAGTTAAAGCTGGGTATTTCCACTCAGACATTACATTTTGTAACAATCCGTACTTCTTTGTACATGCTTACTGAAAGAGGATCACTTAGGCGTGCTGACAGAAGTCACAGAAAGTTGGGAGGCGTATAACGGTGTCTGGATGAGACTGAATGTCTGGGGACAGGGTCTATGCGCGGCCAAACAGTTATATTTCACTTCTATAAATCATTCACGGATCAGATTTATGCAACCCTGGATCCCATAATGGAGTGAAGGGTAGCTTAGTGGTTAAGGCATTGGACTACAATTTGGAAGGTTCCAGGTTCAAACCCCATGACCACCAAGTTGTCCCTGGTGGGCCCTTGAGCAAGGCCCTTAACCTTCAACTGCTCAGCGATATACTGAGATAAAAATGTAAGTTGCTTGGGATGCCGAATACCAGAGATGACGACTCTAAGGAACCAGTCTCAAAAGGAAACTCATCCTTCTCTGACTATCACCATATAGTGGGCTTAGAAATCACAATTTGTTTGCACTATAAAGTCAGTGGTAGGTGTATTGGAAGAACTTTTCTTGTGAACATCATGTACTTTAGGAATGTAGAAGTTCCTGAGTAGAAGTCAAATGTGTCGAGGTGCCGTTGCACTGAGCAGCTCTATCATGTGGAACACATACTGTACAAAGTGTGTAAAGACACACCAATAATGCAACGGGTTAAAATCCGATAACCTTCACATAACCACTGATCCATTAACTCTCACGAAAGAAAAAGGAAAACAACTCACCTTGGATGCAAATCTCTAGAAGACAGTTCAATAAGCGTGATTTCAAACTGTGTGTGAGCGTTTATGTTTTTACTTGTAACAAGAAAATGTGGCTTAGATAAATAAATATAGATAGATAGATAGCTCAGCATACCAACACCCACCGCAGCTCACAGATTCTCGCCTTAAGGACAAAATTTTCCAAGACGTTTGCCTCAGCATACGAGGCTGAGTTGCGTGTAAATTGACCGTAGTGTGTCAATGAGTGTGAATGTGCCCTGCACCTGTCCAGGTTGTACCTCGTCTGGTGCCCTAAGTCTCCTGATATACTGTAGCCTCCAGGCCGCCCGTGACACTGAATACAGGCTACAGCGCTATAAATGATGAGTGAGGTTTAATGTCTATTTATTTTATATTTTTCTGTATTCACATGTCATTTCTAAATGTTTTATATGCAAAAATATGATAATAAGTCTTGGAAATTGGTAATATTGGTGACATTGTTGGGTGCTGGAACAGATTATCTGTGTTTACATTGTTTCCTATGGGAAAATGCGTTTCACAATACGAAAGTAAAATTTAAGAACTCAGATTAAGATTGTATGCCGAGGTGCTGCTGTAGATGCTGATTAACATCCATTCGCACAGCGTTTGAGCACATTCATGGTCCCTTAAGCTTCAAACAGGGTTTAGAGTTTTGATGACATGACAGCTTCCCACACACAGCGCCTTTATCTTATTCCATGCATCAACTTAGTGATGTAACGTTACCTCTCTATTTCATTTTCTCTGTACCCACATCTTAGCTCCCACATTACCCTACTGTAGTATGGTGTTTATGGAGCTTGTTGTTATGTACTCACATTTGCAAGCATCAGCAGCGTGTTCCCTTGTGGTTCAGCGGTATGCACGCAATGCTCTTGTTGAAGCGACTGGAGTTTGACTCTCGTTCAAGCCATGGGTTTGCGATTAATTTGGTTTTGAAGTAGGTTTTGAAAAACTTTGGTGTATGGGGGCATTGGTTACCCCATCTTCATCTAGTGGAGTTCATGTAGTGGCGGCATCATTTCATTAACATAATTCTTATTTACAAAAATATCCTAACCTCAACATTGTCACACCGTCGCCAAATTAATGTCACCACAACAACCAAAAAATTTCAACAAATACACAAGCAGTGATAATAATGATAATGTTCTATGCTGAAAAACTGCTAAATTCAATATTTTATTTAAGAGAAATTAGAAAGAAGCATTATGTATAGTGCACATTAGACACTGTGGTATAGTAAATAGGGAAGAAGGTCAGGGATATAACATCAGTAAGGGAAAAAAATGGAAATAAAAATCAAAATAACTTTTAAAATGTCCATTTCAGTAGGCTAATCATCACCTAACTTATCTACGTGAATCAGCTCCGATTCTGACAGACGGCTGCCAGCGGAAGGCGACGGACGCCCCTGCGACCCTGCTGTCACAGGAATGTGACCCCCATCAAAACACACACACACTATGCATGGAGAGGAGATGGATGGATGAAGAGGTTGGGAGATTAGGATCAAAGAAAGAGCACACTGGAGAGGGACAAGAGGGTGCACTTTGTTTTGAGTGGAGTTAACGGGAGTTTTCCCTACGGACAAGGAAAGAGAAAGTCCATACTACATGAGTAATCAACTGGGGCGAATGCCTGAGATATTTAATGACAGATCAGTCTCACACACACACACACACACACACACACACACACACACACACACACACACACACACACACACACACACACAAAACAACTACTGATACGGCAGGAAATGTAGTTGAGAACAACTTTTTAAAAACAGAATAATTACGATATGATTTTCTTAATTATTATTAAAGGTGCCACATAGATGCCAATAGGTTGTTAAAGAAAAGTTACATTTCCCATAAATATATTAATAACTAATTCACACCCTTAAAAGTTAACATACTGAATAATTAATCATTCTTTAATTAATTCTCCTTGCTGCTTATGCTGTACAGAGTAACAGGAMGCCTGGAGCCTTTCCCAGGGGGTTCATGGCACAAGGCAATTTGGAGATGCCAATTAGGCAACTCTGCATGTCTTTGCACTGTGTGAGGAAACCGGAGTACCCAGAGGAAACCACCAAGCACTCGAAGAACATCCATAGACGCAGACCTGAAGCAGGAATCGAACACTTGACCCTGGAGAAGCCAAAATTCTGTAACTAATTTAAAGAATATAAAGTAAGCAACAAAGAGAAATCCTCCATGTTCTGCTATTTGTGGGTAATGATGTATCTAATGTTGCTCACTGTACTCATTATCACTACAACACATTGCCGGTAGCTTAGTGTTCAGAACTGTCTGCTTGAACCTCCAGGGTCTGGGTTTGATTCGCGCCTTGGGTCTGTGTGCATGGAGTTCGCATGTACTCCAGTTTAATCCCACAGTCCAAATACATGCAGATTAAGCATTAATTGTCGTTCCCAAAAATTGCCTGTAGTGTGTGAATGAGTGTGTGTATGCGATAGATTGGCACCCTGTCCAGAGTGTGCCCCGCCTCGTGCCCTAAGTCTCCTGGGATAGGCTCCAGTCCCCCCTGCAACCCTGAATACAGGATAAAGAGTAAGTGAGCAATAAGTGAGTGAATTAGTGAGTAAGTTATAATGCTTTGCACAAGTATTGACCCCACATGAACCGCTTAGTGAAAGTGCTACATTTTAGCACTGGCATAATGTAATTATGTAAAAAAAAAAAAAAAGTTAGGGTTTGAAGGAGTAGGATGTCTCTACTGGTTAAAAAGGAACATCTGGAGAGAATTATGATCCTGAAAATAATATGAAAAACAACAATACTCTGCCTCAATGCAAGTAACATGRTGTGTTTTCGCAGTATTTAGGACAGAGCCAGAATTTAGGTTCAGATCTGGACAAGCCAAAATATTATTATACACTTAAACCAATTTTAGGTATAACACACACACACCCACCCACACACACACGCACACACACACACACACACACACACACACACACACACACACACACACACACACAGATTTTTTGCAAATATACATATGGTCTTTATTTCAGCACCACCACATTCAGCTCTATCTAACTCACTGATTGATCTAGCAGCGAAGGTTAGACAGGTTTGATGGGAAGAAAATGATGTAAAATTTTTCTGCATTATTCTGACTGACAGCCCGAGCAAAGAGTGACGGATCTGTTACTGAGACTGTGTACATGTGCATGTATAATGAAATGATGATTATGTGATTATGGCTCTTGGTCTAATTGAGTCAGTAGTAATTCAGTTTAATTGTATTTGTACAGTATAACGCTTTTAACATTGGACATTGTCACAAAGAAAGTTAAGAGAAAATAAACATTTTTTAATATGAATTAGAAAAATGTAAGAAAAAGGAAAAGAACATAGGATATAGCAAAAATCTTTACATATTTAAATATATTCTTTAAACACCAAGAGAACTTCAACGTCAAGAGAAAGGTTGTAAATGATTGGCTGCTTTCCGTCTCAAAGTGTGTTGTAAAGTGTGTTGACATCACTCCCTCTCTGTGTTACTATGGTAACGTAATCACCTCAGATACCTGCTGCTGCTACTGTTGGAGTGTCACACCACGGAAAATGTAATGTTGTATATTTATTGAAACAAAATTGATACCATTAAAAATGTGTACTATTGAAATTTGTAATGTATAACCCATGAATAAATTATTTTGTGCAATATTACGGATGTATTGATTCACTAGCTTTTTAAAAATATATATATATTTTTAACAAATTCTTGTAGTGCCATATCAATATAACAATAATAAATCCATTTTCGAGCTCCATTATTATTTTGTCAGCACTGATGACTAATGGGAAATTTCGTAACTTTTTTGTTCACTACATCGTTCACGGTTCCCTTTGTACTGAACAGTTTTACTCTCTGTGGTTTGGAATTGTACTTAACATGGCTGAATACCAAGACAGCCGTGGCCAACCATTTGAAAATATGAAACAAATATTAAACAAAATCTGCTGCTTCAGTGTTTTTAGATCTTGTTAGATCTCTTTGTCAGATGTCTATGGAATAGTGCTCAACGTTTCCTCTCTGGACAGGCCTGTTTTTCTAGACGCCTCAATCAATTAGAAAGGGGATTGATATATCAGAGAAAATGACTTACCCCAGTCCTCTGTACCTTTTGCAGAATATCAGTCTGTCCCTGGATAGAAGTGGCTTCATTGCTGCCCTTCTTGAAGTGTATGAAAGTGAATGCTATCAGTCCTGTGTCATAACAACAGTAAAGCATCCTGAGACCGTTCATGTGTGGTGTCGCTTCTCAACTCACAATTTTGACTAAGAACACAGCCATGAATAATGAATGGTACAAAATCATCCTCATCCCCCAAGAACAGTTTTGTCTGTTGAAACAAAATGGCTTTTCCAGCATGATGAAGTACCTTACCATAATGTAAAAGTGATAACTACTGTAAGTGGCTCTATGAAACAAAACATAAAAATTTTGGGTCCATGTCCAGGAAACTCCCCAGACCATAATCCCATTGAGAAAAACATCAATTCTAACAAACTCCAAGCATTGATTATGCAAGAATGGGCTGCCATCAGTCAGGATGTGGCACAGTAATTAATTGACAGCATGCGAGGGGCCAAGGGTCAGAGGCCTTTAAAAAGAAGGGTCAACACTGCAAATATTGACTTTTGGCTTAAACTCAATGTAATTGTCAATAAAAGCCTTCGACTCTTATAAAGTTCTTATAGTTATACTTCAGTATACCATAGTAAAGTCTGATAAAAAGATCTAAAAACACTGAAAATCTGTTTCATCTCTACAACTACAGTAGAAATGTAACAATAAATGGTCAAGAAGTATAAAGTGTCATAATATTTTTTCCTTACCTTTTTTTGGTTTTGTGTCGCATTACGCAAATCTGTCACTGATGATTTTTCTATACCGTACCCCAGGTGTTTTATTCCTTATCAATTAATCAAATAAACAGTATCTAATGTAAGGATTTGCTCTTTATTGCACTAGTTGAACAGGGATATGAGTGGACATGCAGATCTTGAAGCATTTTAAATTAAATGATTGTACTTATAGTATGTCTTAATATTTTGATGAAGCCTTCATATTGCACTTCTGTGCCTTTCGGTTGTCTAATTTCAACTGTGTTTCATTATCATGTAAGAAAAGAAATACTTGATAGGATGTTAATTTATTTAATAGTATAAACAATATCTCTACAACGAAAGAAACATGATTCTAATTATCTGTAATGACAAAAAACACAGTCTCTTAACAAAAAAAGGCAAAAAACAAAACAAAACTGGAGTTTATATAGTGAGCCATAACTCTTTCTAAGCTTCCCTTCAAGATTTCATGTATCTTAAAAAGATCATTTTGATGTTTATATTAAACTATAATATCATACCATATAATAAAATCAATATTGAATTAAAAAGTGACTGTGAAGTCTTGAACACAACGTCCCTAGGTGATACAGAGGGAGATTAGCAGAGTCTCCCATATCACTCAACACCTTTCCCCCTCACCTCCGCACATCTCTCCAGATCAGTTACGGAGCCCTGAACACCCTGTGACACGAGACACTCCATAAACCCACATAAAAGTCAGAGGGTGCGACCGCTAGCAGCTTCTTCCTGCTTCTCATTTCCTGTCCGGAGCCCTTTAGACCGACGGCTCCTGGTTTAACACGAGCACGACAACATCCCCCTGCATCAAACCACCCCCACCCCCCTTTTGCCGGGGGCAACTTCACTTCATGTGGATCAAACATCACGCATTGCTCTGGGAGTTTTCCACAGGAAACACGCCATCATACACAACTGATGCATGACGAGAGAGAGAGAGGGAGAGAGAGCTTTACTAATACCCCATTTGGCAGATATGTTTACAATTTACGTACAGATTTACAATGATGTTCAAGTCAGGGGTCTGTAAGGTCTGTAATTCTCATTTCCTGAACCAGATCATGGTGGAGTTTGAGGTATGTTTTGGATTATTGACCTGCTGTCAAATCTAGCCCTCTTTTACAGTTACATTTAGGCGTTTGGCAGACCCTCCTACCCAGAGCGACTTACAAAAGTGCTTTGAAGTTTCAGTCACTGGATAGATCCTTCCACTGGGTTACTAGGGTTACTAACTAAGTACCAGTACCAGTACTTTTCTCCTTCAGTTTCTTGTCTGACCGTGAAACATTTGCTTTCTTCCCAAAGATTCAATGTTTCCATCCCCAAACTACAGTGGAGGGCAAAAGTATTCAGACAACATATGCTATGTGTTATAGTTCTCCCTGCACACAAAACAGGCCGTGTCAATAATTAGTCTGCCCGAAGAGTCGTGTTAATTAGAATTGGTTGCTTTTGTCAATGGATGGATGGAATAAATATGTGGCAGGACTTTTACATTCTGATGCCGTTGTGTCGAACCTCTGCACAAAAAAGCCTAAAAAATGAGGTAATTCTCAAGTGATTTGCAAAAATTCTGTATGCGATCTTCAAGAAGCGATCAAGCAGGCATGGATTGAACGCGCGGCACCAGAGTACTATAAACGCCTTTTTTGACTCCATACCCAGCTGGATAGAACGGGTTTTAACAAATAAATGACTTCATAGTAAATATTTATTGTTGTAAAGCAATTTCATTGCATAAATGATCAAATAATGATTAGAATGATTTTTTTGTTTGTTGAGAATTGATGTCTCAGATGACATTTGTCTCAGGCCAACACTGTATAACAACCCCAAACTATAACTTTTTCCAAACAAACCTCTGTGTTCAAAATGCACCTCACTATTGGAAAGTAACTTTTTCTCCAAGTAGATCGTGTTAGTGCAAGAAACTCTGCAAATGAATGCTTGTTTTAGATCTTTAATAGAGATTGGAGTCGGTAACCATTCCATAATCGATCATCAGTTTGAGTAAACTAATTGATAATCGATCAATAATCAGTTTAACTGCTCAGTAGAATGCTTCTGTGATAGCTTTTTTAAATCTTTTTTTCGAAGCTGTCAATCAAAAACCAATCAAAACTGAGATGCATAAACGTCCATTACCATACTGTAGGTCTTTACTATAGAACATATGATTAAAGTTTGTCACCCAGAATGCAGGTACTATGTACTGTAAGTAATTGGGGCCAAATGTTACCACCCTTGTTTCATGCAAAAACATATTTCAAAGTTCAGTTAAGACACGTATGAAGCTTCTGCTTCTTGCCACATTGAGCGTTTTAGCAATTTCAATGTCATCAATTTTAACAATTGAATTCTTTTATTGTCGATTGCTTGAAATGCACAGGAAATCAACCAGTTGGTGATTATAATCTATAATCATCCCATCAACAATCTTTAGTGTTCGCTTTGCCTTCCTGTCCAGTATATGAGCAGTTCTATTTTTAAGTTGTTTATTTTTAACTTTTCCATGACTTCAACAATTGCCCTAAATTGTTCTTTTAACTTTCAGATTGACATTTCAGACAGTGGAAATTACTGATCAAAGACTTGAAACCACTGATTTCTTTTGATAGCATTTACCCTTCACTGTTTTCACTGTCTAGCTTTATGAGGAAGACCATACATGTTAGGACAAATGAACACAATATGTACTGTAATCTAGACTAAATGGGGTCCAAACTGATGCAGACAATAGGTGTGTATTTGTGATTCGGTTCTTCCTCTATCCCTTTTTAAGAATCATATGGCGCCACACTGTATGATCACAGAGTGCGATCTGAAACCTGTCAAGCCATAAATACACAAAGCATCAATATCAACATACTGTATCAAAAACACCTATACCAACATTTTCTATTTCTCTCTCTCATGTATACACTATAAACACACACACACACACACACACACACACACACACACACACACACACACACACACTTTAAGACAGACAAGTCTGGGTTTTATCATCACACTTCATTAATGATACACAAATGGACCTTTCACAGTCTCACTATCACAGGCTAAAACATAGGTGATGAATTTCTCCCAAGAATAAAACTGGCTCGAAAACTGCAGTCCATTTCACTCACACTCTCTTGCGAGACAAAATGAAAAGGGAATTGCTGACTAATTAAATAAAAGACTTTCAGTCATTTCATCAGTCCATCTACATGAGCGTGCACACACATCCATTATCATAAATAAAGGCTTCATGCATGAGAATAAAACTGCATGGCAGAAACAGATGCTGTAATAAATGATGACGGAAAAGACCTGGCCCACATGAGAGAATTACTCATGCAGTGATACATTTCAAAGTGCATGCCTTTACTGTACATGGCTCACATGCTTCAGCCGGATAGTAGAGCATTTACATAAAAACCTATTATTTAGGTACAGTGCTGTGTGCTACCAGGAGATATCACATTTACATACTAGTATATAAGCATGGTAATATAAAATTTTAGATTTTTAACTACGAAGAACAAATTTTCTTGGAAAGCATAACTCAATATAGAGTGTAATTGTTATCTACAGCAAACTATAGCAATAGGTGTACTATATCATCTCAACATTAAATAAAAATTTTATTTGTTACATAAACAGTCATACACAGTACGATATGCAGTGAAATGCTTAAACAACCGCCTGTGACCCTAAAAAATAAAAGTTTATTAAAAGGAAATAAATACGAAATAAGAATAAATTAAATATAGAAAATTTATTTAGCTAAGATAAGAAAAATGTATCTATAAAAGATAAGACAAAATATACAATATAAGAAAACCTAGCTGTACAAATAAAAACGTATGGAGCTAAAGTGGGGTGTGGGGGGGGGGGGGGGGTGCAAGTCTGCATGAAAGTGTCTTATTGAAAGTGACTTATGTGCAACGTGCATGTGTATGGGAAAAGGAAGTCTGGTATTATTAAATAAGTTAGTTTTAAATGAACAGAATGCCAACATACTGTAAGATCTGTTGTAACAGCTGGGGGTTACAACAGATTACTCTCTACCCCCAATATTATTATTATATTATTTCATATTATTATAAAATTGTTTTTATTAGATCTTTTATTTGGAAATTGCGCTGCTTAGTTGGTCACATTTTCTCCCTCACATTTTATTTCACCCACATTTAAAAAGCCAACATTTTAGGGAACTTTCAAATTATTTATTTATTATTATTTTTTTAAATCTGAAAATTAATGAATTTACATGGTTGCCTGCTGATATTTGGTTCATTATTATATAGAAATGCACCAAATTCCATATTCAAGCCAAAATTATGATCTTTTACAAGGGATGTTCAAGTGAAACCGGGGCTCAAAAGTTCAAAAGCTCCCTTTATTTCTCTATAATAATCCCCTGCTACAGTACAATAATGCACTTATCCCAGTGTTTCACTAATGTTTGGATAAAAAGTTTTCTCAGTATCCCAGAGAGATGATGCAACTGCCTGCTTCAAGTCTCAAATTCCTGGTAACAAGTTATCCACCATTTTCAAGGATAAGGCATTCTACTCATTAAATGTTCACGGGAACGACTGCAGTGGGATCGTCATTCAGGGACGTACAGACTTCTTTATAACGTTTCCCCGTTCAAATGTTTTACTGCGGCTAAGCGTCTCATACTTAAAGTACTTCTGTATATGTCCAGGTGCAACAGTCAAGTTTTTTAAAAAATTATTATTAAATATTTTATTAATTATCAGGCATCATCGAGTAAAGAACTATGTGTTTCATCATTGAATTTTAAGCATAGTGTAAATGAAACTGCTACTTAGTCAGTGCTTTCAGATGAACAGTCCTGTGCAAAAGTCTTAGGCACATGCTATTAACTGTTGTAGAGAAAGGATGCCTTCAAGTAAAAACGAGTAAATTATATGTTTCCTCATGCAAAAAATACTATGAAATGCAATGAAAGGTAATTAATGAAACAAAGTTAGCAGGGTGACCTGTTGCTCGGGCAAAATTTCATAATGAAATGGTCTCACTGAGCATCCTGCAGAACCAGTCATAGATCTTCTAAGCATTGTAGTCTATATGCAGTAAATATACAGTACTGTACTGTACTATATATAGAGTTGTCTTTTCTGTTTTTATTCATTCATTTGGATGTTTCATTCACTCTTACGGTGAGGTTCTATGGAAGACGTTATTGGGTAAAACCAGTGGCTAAGTTCAAATGTCAGTCTGTCGAGCTGCTGAGTTTCACACATTTGAAACAATACTTAACTCAAACCATACTGTAGCACGCTTCTTGTGAAAGCAGCAAAAATGAGAATAAGGACCACATGTAAAAATTAAAGGGGTAAACTGGAAGGTCCAAGCATTCATTCAGTTCTTGCAAACTTTCATTGAACTCTAAAGAGTTGACAGATGCATATAATGTTCAAGATTTGTGATAGTGGATCAATACTAGACCTGTAAATGCATGCTGAAAGCTGATTGGCTAATGGCAGCCATGTATACAGTATAAAGCAATTGATYAAACATTGGAACAGAATGTATATAAGAAATACACAAAGAAGAAGAACAAGAAGAAAGATAAGGTAAACAGTAGGTTTCCAATCACTGGTGCTTGGATCCGTAAAAATGCCCCCGCGGCATACCCTGTGAATCCATGAAAGTCAATTGAATTAAATGATATACAAACCGTTTAGGAGTTCACCCTGACAGTAAACAGATTCCAGACTCCTACATCTCTGCTTAATACTCACTAATGTAGAGTTTGGACTGGAGCAGAGATGAAGGTTTGATGGCATGAGAGAAATGAACGGGGTCGTGGCATTGAGACGTCTGTTTTTGCTCTTGACTCTGAAATGGGATTTGTCAAATACGGCATCTGGAGCCCGAAACATCAACAGTCTGTTTAAGTCGACTAATGCACTTATATATGCTTAAGAGCAGGATATATGATGTCTTCTGGGCTGTTATCGTGGACAACAGGAAGCATTTTCAATGCCGAGAAACTTCAAACAAGCCTGGATGTCATGTGGGACTTCATCATCGTCATAAAAAAGTCTTACAGGATCAACTTCTTATACTGAATGTCAGAGTTTTGACAACTTAGAGAATTTGACTAAATGTCAAAGTTTATTCTCATCTCTCTAATTTGACTTAACACATTTCAAGTAGTGAGAGTTATTTCAGTTCATCAGTTCAATCGTTTTATGAACAGACCTGCGCTACCGTATGCTACATGATTTGTTTGGTGATTTTTGTAGCACAATTCAGTATAACTGGCCGACTCATGGAAAGTTCCATAGAGCACTAATACATAAAGTTCACTGTTATACATACGTACTGAAACGCTTCATTGAACTAACATTCATGTTTTTTTCTAGTCGCACCCTGAAAATTTTTTACAATTTTTGCTTGTGTAGAATAGCACAACACTCCCTTTATACTGTTTATTTCTTTATATAATCCCCTGCTACGCTAATGCACTTAAGAGTTTCTCTAGTGCTTAAGCCCTGCCGCAACCATGATCATCTGAAGCTCAGGCCTCCCAGGAACTCCTTTAATGCCCCAAACATGTGGGAATGGCTTTAAAACCGCTGTTTTATTACTTTTAGTCAGATCTATCGGTATGCAAATGATGGCCAACATCTGCGCTGCACCTTTATAAAGTATTACATCATAATTAGTCCTGGACAGATGTGTCAGGTAACATGATTAGGATCAGATCTTACCTGAGGCATGTGCCGCTCTCTCCTCCTGCTCTGACACACGGGTACTCCACCGTTACAATCTTATTATCCGGACACTCTTCTCTGCAACACACACACACACATTATCATAATACATATAGTTATAAACTGTACAGACTGGACAGACTGGTATTATCTTGAAGATGAGTATTCAACTATAATGGCATATTCTGTAGTGTTTTATTATTTACATGTCACTTATTTACAACTCATAAACTTATATGCATTGG
>QMIH01000474.1:350416-360837 GCA_003987875.1 Clarias batrachus | reverse complement strand
TTATTTATTTTTTAAATGATTATTAATTTTTAAAAATTTATTTACATCTTTACCTCTTACTGGTACTGGTGCTGACATTCTGACACTGGAGTCTCTTCGCATATATGCTACTGTACATACTGTACTCTTTTACTGAATAATTACACACAGTACTGTGCAAAAGTCTTCACCCCCCCTTTCATTTCTTCATCTTAAATTAAATAATTAATGTTTTCCTGCGACAGGCTGCAATTTTGTGGTTATATACTGTACAGTATCAACCTCGGCAGCGACCTCATTTCCCCTCTCATCTGTTCCAATCACTCAGCCTTCAGCATCACCAGTATACTAATCACCGTGCTGATCATCTGTCATCATCTACACCTGTTTCTCACAGGTTCATGCTTTGAGTTATATGTTTTTTTAGGCTTGAATGATTTGACATTCCTCAACAAACATTCCTCTGAAACCGCTCAGGTACGGGGACTGGAGCTGAAAGAGTTCTTCATAAAGCCTTCATAAAAAACTGGATTTTTTAATCTGGTTTTATGGTTTGTCCATCATAAACGCCCTCGGGTAACTTGTTACTATAGAAATAATATGCATGAATATATGTACACCTGTCAGAGCTGCTGTTGTAGCAAATTATTCAATAGTTTCTGACAGTTTCATAATCAAAGAGAGTTGTGTTACAATATGACTTGTCTAGCTGGACAAAAGTTGGAGAGAGAGAGAGAGAGAGAGAAAGTGGGGGGGCGCGGGGGTCAGATAAGTTCCACACACCAATCTTGGACTGTTTGTGTTGCTTTTGGATCGCAGATTAACGGCTGCTGAGAGACTGAAACGGTTCGAGCTGCCAGAACGAAACTACAAAGCTATCCAAAGCGATGCAGGGGAGGAGGATTCAAGTGGGCAAAGAGCCCCGCAAAACGATCTGCTATGTTGTGAAAGTTCTCGGTTTCTTTTTTAGGAAGGGGAAGAAAGAAAAACCCAGGCTTTTATTTATACCACATTCATTTGTTGGATCGTGTTAGCGCTGTGATTCATTTGGACACTCGAAGATTCATCCGGAGCATCTGAGATTGTTCAGTATGATCACAGACAGGGTAAACTGTTCAAATACTAATCAGAGGTGTCATTGCAGTAATCAAGCTGTCTGCAATATATTAGCTACGCGGAGACAAATATTGCAATAATTATACATGAGGAGTGTGTTAAACAGTCCTCACACACAGGCAGACTGCATCGGGTCATTATTTACCAATAGCAGTGCATGATTGATGAACTCTTAATCCACAGCAAATATTAATTGTTATAGTTTTTTTCTTTTTTCCAGCTGACACTGGAGACTCCTTCCTTAAATGCTAAATAACCATCTTTTTTCATATGGTGCATCTCATCCAAGTCCCTGTGTTAGACACAACGAATTCAAATGAGTGTATTTTTGCAGATTGAATAAATCCAGAGCTGTGGGTAAAGAAAACGAATCAACACATTCTGACCAATCAGAATCAATAAATACATTGTTTAAGCATCATCAATGGGACAGTCTTGAGGCGATGAAGGAAGTAAACCCTAAATTGCACCTTTAAAAATATAGAAACTCATCATGTACAGTATGCATGGCACTTTTAATGTTGTTTTTAATTTCATTTATGCCACACATGGTAAGGAGTTTTTGCCACATGATGCAAAAATGTACACATCTATACAGTAATCTTAGTATACTGTATGTATAATGACTTTAACACTGTTATATTTAACATGTTACATATATGGCGTATAATAATACACCAAAAACAAGACACGAATTAAAAGACAAACAAACAAACAATGCATATACACACACAAATATGTATAGGTTCCTTATAACCTTAAAAGCTCTCATGTCAGTGTTTAGTCATCCAAAACCTCGAGGCTTTTCCCATGACACTGCACAGGATAAGGCACAGATGAGGATTAGATCAAAGACAGAAAGAAAAAAAAGGTGCTTAGAATTAACTGTCTTGTACACACACATTAATCCTATTGTGACGATTTAAGAGCCTTAATAATGGGTTCTCGGTTTCCTAAAAGAAATGTTCTTCAAGTGTTATTTATAAGTGTCAAGTGAATAATTAAGAGGTTTTAGCTACTGTACTTCAAAGGAAGTAGAGCTACAGAACAAAGAACCTAAAAAGAGTTTCTGTTACCTAATTATAAGAATCCCAAAACTTTGAGGTCCCTGGATTGATCCTAAGCACAAGTAATGTCAGTATTGTGTTCTGCATGTTCAGATTTCATCCCATTTCCAAAACCATGACATGTGGTGGAATAGGTGCAGTAAATCGGTCATGTGTGTGTGTGTGTGTGTGTGTGTGTGTGTGTGTGTGTGTGTGAGAGAGAGAGAGAGAGAGAGAGAGAGAGAGAGAGAGAAAGAGTGAGAGAGAGTGAGAGAGAGTGAATGTGTGAGTGAATGGTGCCCTGAGATGAACTGAACTGGCAGAGTGTATTCCCTTCTCACACCCAGTGTTCAAGAAAAAGACACCAGATTCTCCAGAGCCAACCAATATTGCATGATGTACCAAGCATTACACTGTGCTCTGTTGTAAATGAAAATACAGAAATCTTCATAATTATATAGATTAATAACAAATAATATGAGGAATATTTTTTTGGTGGATGTAACCAATTTTGTTGGTGCAACTACAAACAAACCCAATACCACAATCCAAAACAACCAAACAAACAAACAAACACTTTAATTAATTAATTAATTAATAAATATTGATGATGCATGAACCAAAGCATTTTGAGAAACCAAAACTGCACTTCTGTTACAGATATCTCTATAAAGAAGAGTGAGATTCTTACTCAATATACACTCACCTAAAGGATTATTATTACCATACTAATACAGTGTTTGACCCCCTTTTGCCTTCAGAACTGCCTTAATTCTACGTGGCATTGATTCATTGATTCAAGCATTCTTTAGAAACGTTGGCCCATATTGATAGAACAGCATCTTGCAGGTGATGGAGATTTGTGGGATGCACATCCAGGGCACGAAGCTCCCGTTCCACCACATCCCAAACATGCTCTATTGGGTTGAGATCTGGTGACTGTTGGGGCCATTTTAGTACAGTGAACTCATTGTCATGTTCAATAAACCAATTTGAAATGAGTCGAGCTTTGTGACATGGTGCATTATCCTGCTGGAAGTAGCCATCAGAGGATGTGTACATGGTGGTCATAAAGGGATGGACATGGTCAGAAACAATGCTCAGGTAGTCTGTGGCATTTAAACGATGCCCAATTGGCACTAAGGGGCCTAAAGTGTGCCAAGAAAAGATCCCTTACACCACCATCACCAGCCTGCACAGTGGTAACAAGGCATGATGGATCCATGTTCTCATTCTGTTTACGCCAAATTCTGACTCTACCATTTAAATGTCTCAACAGAAATTAAGACTCATCAGACCAGGCAACATTTTTCCAGTCTTCAACTGTCCAATTTTGGTGAGCTCGTACAAATTGTAGCCACTTTTTCCTATTTGTAGTGGAGATGAGTGGTACCGGGTGGGGTCATCAGCCTCAAGGTTGTGCGTGTTGTGGTTTCTTGTGTGTGTTGTGCTCTTCTATCAGTTTGAATCAGTCGGCCCATTCTCCTCTGACCTCTAGCATCAACAAGGCATTTTCCCTCACAGGACTGCCGCATACTGGATGTTTTTCCCATTTCACACCATTCTTTGTAAACCCTAGAAATGGTTTGCGTGAAAATCCCAGTAACTGAACAGATTGTGAAATACTCAGACCGGCCCGTCTGACACCAACAACCATGCCACGCTCAAAATTGCTTAAATCACCTTTCTTTCCCATTCTGGCATTCAGTTGATTGTCTTGACCAGGACCACACCCCTAAATGCATTGAAGCAACTGCCATGTGATTGGTTGATTAGATAAATGCATTAATGAGAAATTGAACAGGTGTTCCTAATAATCCTTTAGGTGAGTGTACAATTCATTAGTGTTTATCATGTATTAACTGATATATCTCGCTCACTCACTCATTCATCGTATCTATCGCTTTATCCTGTATACAGGGTCATGTGGGGCCTGGAGCCTATCCTAGGAAAATTAGGGCATGAGATGGGGTACACCCTGGACAGGGTGCCAATCCATCCCAGGCCACACACACATTTTGGGAAATTTGGGAACTCTAATTAGTCTAATCAGGACGAAACCAGAGTACCTGGAGGAAACCCACCGAGCACGTGGAAAACCTGCAAACTCTATGCACAGACCCTGAGGTGGGAATTGAACCCAGATCCTGGAGATACAAGGTGACAGTGCTAACCATTAATCCACGATGCTGCCAGCTAATATATCTGATCATCACCCCTAAATTGAAAAATTTGGACAGATAGATAGATAGATAGACTAGTTTATTAATCCCAAAGAAAAATTGTATACATTTTCATATAAGGAATTGTATAAATATTTGTTATTGACTAATAACAAATAAAATGATAAAGATTTTTTGTTGGATGTTACCATTTTTTCCTACAAATAAATCCACCACCAGCCAGCCAGACAAATAAATAAATGAGCATACACACAAATAAGCCAATGAATAAACAGACAGATAAACAAGCAAACAAACAAACAAATAATCTATATCAAAGATGCATGGACCAGGGCATTTTAATGGAACCAAAACTGTCCTTAGATTACAGACATCTCTAGATACAAAAAAAAGTGTCAGATTATTGCTCAATATATATTTAATTAGCGTTTATCATATTATAAGCTGATCATCTCTACATGTTAATTATTGTTATTAAAGTAATAAAATCATGCAGAGAGTTTGATTAGGAGAAATAACCCCTCACCCGCTGCTGTCAGCTTCATTCTGTGCTTTTCCAGAAGTCTGGASTCTAACAGCGCTGAAGAGAGTCACTGGAAGAAGAAACATGCGATAATAGAAGCGGCTCATGATTCCCTCGTGTCCTCCGTCTGTCCTCAGTCCACAGTAAACACTTCTGTCCACTTCAGTCCTGACACTTCTTAAAGGGGGGAAAAACTCGTAGCCTTAAGAAGGCATGTAAAAAAAAAAATGTCTGATGGAGAAGATCGGATTAAAAAAGCCCTCACGCGCGTGAGCAGCGCGCGCGCATCCCGCAGCCTTTACGCACTGAAGTCTCGGCGCGAGCACATACACACACGCGCGCGCGCGCGCGGTGATGACCTGGGACGGGCTTAAAGCGCAAGTCTTCAGCAGCCCAGTCCCAAACTCCAGTACAGCACTTTCAGCCTGTCCCAGAACCAAACAAGTGGACTTTCACATATTAGACTAGAAGTTTGACATAACATTATTATTATTATTATTATTATTATTATTATTATTATTATTATTATTATTGGCATTAACATTACCTGCCTAATATTGAATATGTCCACTTTTTTTGTCACCAAAACACTAATGATCTGTGTGTTCTGACACCTTTTTATCAGACCCAGCATTACTCTTTTTCACCGGTTTTCCTGCCTTGGATCACTTCTGGTATGTCCTGACCACTGCAGACCGGGAACATCCAACAAGACCTGCAGTTTTGGACTTGCTCTGAGTTGGTTGTCTAGACATCACAATTTGGCCCTGCTCAAAGTCACTCAAACCCTTATGCTTGCCCATGTTTTTCTGCTTCCAACACATCAACTTCATGTGAAAATGTTCATTTGCTCCCTAATATACTATATCCCTCGCACTGCCAGCCGCCAGTGTAACAAGATATTGAAAATGTACAGTAGTTACTGTTTGAAGGGCCAAATTGTTATGTCTATACGACCGGCTCAGAGCAGCTCCAGAACTGCAGGTCTTGTTGGATGTTCCCGATTAGAAGTGGTTAGAACATACCAAAAGTGATCCAAGGAATGAATACCGGTGAACTGGAGACAGGGTCATGGGTGGCCAAGGCTCACTGATGCACATGGAGTGACAACAGAAGAGCTGCTGTAGCTGAAATTGAGAAAAAGTTTAATGCTGGGTTTTATAGAAAGGTTTAAAAAAACAACTGTCGCTGTTGTTTGTCTTTCGGCTGCTCCAGTCAAAGTGGAGCATACATTGGACCATACAACTTGGTACAGGTTTTACAGATGTCCTTCCTGATGCAACCGACCTGTACCAAGTTGTGTGTGAATCAGATGGTTCGCTGTGGTGACCCCTTGACCAGAGCAGCAGAAATACCAACAATAACATTGGTACTAATAGTATAGGAAATAGCATCCACTGAAGATTCTGTCAAATTCTTTGAGCAAGATTCCAAATTCAATAAGCAACACAATTAACTTTGTCCCACTTCGTAATTAATTTAGCTTTAAAATAGTTTCAATAGTGTTTTACACACAGCGAAGAAGTGAGTGTTAATGATGTACCCTCGTTTTCTCTAATGAGTGTCCTGAGTTTCAGTGTGTGCAAAAGGATCAAAATGGGAGAGCAGCAGTGTGTGATTGTGTGGATGAACAAAGCCAAATAAAACTGCTGAAAAGTGAAAGTGGTAAAAGAAAACCAAAAGTCTGTTAAAGTTATTCCAGCTTCCGTGTAGAAATGTTACAGGGTTGTATTACAATGTGTTATATTTAATATTAAATCCCACATTTTCTACAAAGCAGTGGTTGTTATATTTGTCATTAAGATTAAATTTCTACAGTATGTCCCTGTTTTATATAGAGATGTGAGATGAACATTATATCCAGTAATGACTGATATATCAACTTTCCACATCATTTATGTTATAATTTGCCCAGTGAGAGCATTTCAGCGGTCATATATTATAAGAGAAGATAGTTTTAGTTTTTTTTTTTTTAACATCACAATCTTCATGAGTAAAAGTTACTATCTCTGGTTGCATGGTTCCTGGAAAGTGCCTCTTTCATTAGGGAAATAGTGTTCTTTGTCAAGTCTGTTGTTGTCCAGGACATGTTTGACTCGTTGAACTTTAACCTTGGAAATGAAGAAGTTAGAGAGTTTGAGTCCAAGTGAATTCATAAGTCACTGATGCAAAAGCCAAAGTGGTGTCGTAAGTCTTCTTTAATTATGTCAAGTCAAAAGTCAACAAAAGTCCAAATCCATTTTAAGTCATGTGACTTGGATCCACAGTACAATACTGCAAGTATTCTAAAGCCTATCATAGATTTTGAACTTTCTCTATAGTGAATCATAGTTTATATAATTCATCTTTAGTGTGGGCAGTGGTGGCTCAGTAGTAGATTTCTCGCCTGCTACTGTATGTGGTGTTCCAAGACTCTGTCTGCTGCTAATATTCTTTTATGAAAATTGATACTACAATTGGTGTAAGCTTCTAAAAGCATATGACCTGTAAAAAGTGTTGCTTAAATTGTTTTTTTTTAATAAAAGCTTAAAAAAGAACAAAAAAAAAAAAACCTGTAGTGTCCGTAACTGTTTCAAATTAATTTTGCAACATCTTTATAATTTTATTTTAGAGTAATACACTTTTTCAGGTTCATGTCTTTTAATGTGAAATCTAAATTGGCCAAGTTTCATCTGAATGACAAATTAAGATCATTGAAAGTTTTGGATTAAAAAAAGTGACAGACATTTCAGACATAAAAGGGCATGAAATTGTATTTATCAAATGTGTTTCTTTTTATCTGTACACATTTTTTTAAATGTGTATGCCTACTTACAAAAAATTAAGCATGGATTGGGAAATAAAAAGCATTACGTACAGTATTATGAACAATGGTGTCATATGGTATTTTATGTACTGCCATTTTAGAATTTTTTTTTCCAAGTTTTATTAAAATATATATTTTTTTGTTTATAAATCACGATTGTAGGACATAAACAACTTTCCACAAAAAAACACACACATACGACTTACAGTACATTAGAACCACAAAAATTAAGCGACCAGTTAATAAATAACTGAACCTCAAGAAAGAAAGAAAGAAAGAAAGAAAGAAAGAAAACCTGTAGACCAAACCCAAGCCAGAGAAGCAGATGGGCAAAAAGATTTAAGTAATAATTCTCCATCTTTGCAATGTGTAAATTTGAAGCTCAATATCTAGGGATTGTGTTTAAAGCTTACCACAGTGTACTAATAACTGTTATAGTGTTATAGTCTGTTAACTTAAACCCATTTTCTATTTATTCTTGTATCAGGTGGTATCAAAAAGTACAAGCCGGCCTTCATAAGTCAGTGTGCCAAAAGACATTGAGAGCTGTGCAACTGGTGCTATTCTCAACACATGCATTACCACGTCTGCTATTTCATCATGGACAGCAAGTTAGAATAACGGGCGTATGTAAAATTCTGCTGAGAAGTTTCACATGATACAGAAAGCTTATGGCGATGCTGCACATGCACAAATTTATGGCACAAGCACATTACTAGAAGATGACAAAAGATCAGGAAGACCTTCAACAAGCTCAACCCCCAAAAATGTCGGAACCTTCCAGCAACTTGTGCATGGTGATCGTCTGTGAACAATCCACAACACTGCTGGAGCAGAAGGAACATCGTGTCGAAGTCTGCTGAGAGCTCTGTCAGTCAGCGTGCCGTGGATGACCCGTACTTCAAGTTGAGRATCATTACTGGTGACGRAACTTGGGTGTATGGGTACGACCCTGGGACGCAGCAAGAGTCTTCACTGTGGAAGAGCTCATCGTCTTCCCCCGAAAAAGGYGAGGCAGGTCCAGGCTGTCAATAGTGAATTCTGCTGGCAGGTTTTAAGGCGTCCGAGGGAGGACATACGGTGAAGAAACAGAGCGTGTAAACAGAGCTACAGTAATTGAAACGTTTTGACACCACCTCATATTATTTGTGTATTATACAGTATGTACATTCTTTTATCACTGATTCAGAGAGTTTCTGCACAAGAMAATCCAATRCATTCATACTGTTGGTATGTGKACAAATGTCAAATAAAGTCTCTTCAATCTGGAATCTTAATCAACTTATACAGAAGATACAGTATATACTGTACATAATTATTGAACTACAGTACACAAGTGAGCATTGTGTTAATTCTTGTAAAGCTCTTTAGATAACCTCTAAATGTTTCCTAAAGCCTATTGTTTTGTTTCCAGTCACAGACAAAGTGATAAATAGAGAATTTATGCTTGCAATAAAACGCAACATATTGCACACAACATTCTTAGGCCCTCCTAAGAGATTCTAGTTTAGAGTTATTTCAGATGGGGGACCTSTCTGATTGTCTGGAGGCTCCTACAGTATGTGTACTGTACAGGTTAAGCACTAATGGTTATAAATAAAAGACACTACAGTATATAGAGTACTGTAGATTATATTGCTGTGTGACTCCGCAGTGATGACTTTGATGTCTGCTCTTACCTTAACCTATTAATAGTCATTTTTAAAACCTGTGAAGACCAAAACCAATTCCTAAAAATTCATAACAGAAAAAAACAAGCACCAAGCATAGAATTCCCCCCGACACACAAACACACACACACATACCGAATCAAATTCCCCAGACCAAACACTGAATGTGAATTAAAAATCCCTTTGTTTCATGCCTGCTAGAATAAACACATAAAAAGTCAGTTCTGAGGAACCGCAGACAGAGGCAGTTGCACAAATGTCAGGGGTTTGATTCGGTATCATGGACCGCATTAACCAGACCTCCTCACAGTTCCCACACTTCCACACCGCCYTGTTCACTTCGCCTTCGCTTTCTGGGGTTTGGGTCTGGTYCGTCGTCAATGTCAACATTTCAGATTTAGCACTGATAAATGTGTTTCCCGTAGAGTGCTGTGCACAAAAGCASCTGGGAATTCTTTATACTCACCACGCACACACTCACACACATCTTTGCTGCYATGTAAGAAACTTCCATTGTTGTAAATATTAATGCAGCTAGTTAATTCTGTGGTTACTGTATGCTTAGAACCTAATCTCCGTAACCAAAGGTAAATATTGTGACTCTTTGATTTATTAAAGAAAAACTGCAATTTTTGGAAAGAAATTAGTTTCCCGCAAATTTAAAAACATCAATATTCCTGTCCTCCTGGCTCAAGTCTGTGGCTGGGTAAGTAGAAGGGTTTCTAAATTACAGTAAATATGATCTCGATCTCTTTCTCTCTCTCTCTCTCAATCACACATGCATTGTCTAAAAAAACTGATGTAGCAGAATATCAGCCATAACACTATAACACAAAAGATTATGCCCAGTAATGTATAGGTTCCCTTTGTCCCCCCTGACCTCAAGACCAGACGTATGACTAGACATGTTTTGAGTGTGCTGTGATGTCTGCCACCAGAACATTGACAGTGGATCCGTTGGGTGCTGTAGGCTGCAGATCAGATTTGCTTGTCCGGAGAATCCCATTGGTGCACAACTAGATTGGAATAGAGGTGGTGTAAAGTCCAGGTGGACAATCTTGGACTCTATGTCTACTGGGCCTGGTGTGCAGCAGGCAG
>QMIH01000474.1:255261-267547 GCA_003987875.1 Clarias batrachus | reverse complement strand
TATATGTGGTGTAACACACTACATTCATGGGCGTAATTTCACAATTCGTAACAGAGGAGTTGTAAAAATGAGTTTTGTGTCTATAAATGGTCAGAATCGTATATTGCAGAGTTGCACGGTAACAAAGACTTGTATCAGTGTTTACAGTTTATATCAAAAGCAGCTGTTAAGTCAAGGAGTAGCAGAAGCACAGAATCACCAGAATCAGTAATACGGTAAATGTCATTTAAGACCCTTAACAAAGCTGTTTCAGAACTGTAAAGAGCCTTAAAACCCAGATTGGAAGACCTCAAGGATTCCATGTTCACTAAGATAATGTTAGTTGTGTATATATTACTTTCTCTTACTGAATCTTAAAGAGAAATGGTAGCTTAGAAATTGGTCTGTAAATAGAAAACACAGAGGGATCAAGATTATATTTGCTGCATAATATAAAAGTACTGGTTACCACACCAGATCCCAAGCTGCTATTTATAATATGTAAAACTAGAAGACCAAGAATAGAAGCCAGCTCTTTAAAACATGTGGAGGAAAGGGATCAGCAGGGGACCGTGCAGACTTCATAAAACCAATAATCTTTAACAGAAAAGAAATAGAAATTTGCTCAAACTGGTTAAAAACAGCAGAGCCTAGACAGAGAAATGGAGATGGGTGGGTCACATGCAGGAGATGTAATAAGAAACTTATCAATTCAAAACTGGAGACAATTTTCACACACTGCGTAAGAGCTGTCCATACCAATTTTGCGACCTTTAAGAATTGTATTGAATCAAATAAAAACACAAGGCCTGCGACCAGGAGCGCAGAAGGGTCAGATGTCCCTTTTCATCAGAAACCTCTTCACCTGTAAAATCCTCTGAGAAATGTTTGGGAAAGGAATATGGGACACTCATTCATTGATGACCTCTCTATATGATTTTTTAAAATAAATCAACCTAAATTTCTGTGCATGAGCAAAACTTTAAATACATATATAGAAGATATGTCAGTACACCTCCATAAAATGTACCCTAACGTTTCTCTCTCGTAGAAATGTATACAGTACTTATCTTATGGTCATCATCTCATGTACCAACTCAGAAGATGTATTTGGCGCTAGCGACCAATCTTGGAAAAATGTGCATATGACTTACAGAACAAATCTGATCTGTTCTGGCGGATATGAGCCCCTTTGTGGGAATTACTTGGATGTTGAATTTTTCATTTTCTTTCACTGGACTGTTTTGCCCTTTGGCTTCTTTATGATGACTCTTTTATCTGAACACAATATTGTGTGTGTTGTCGTTGTCAGTGGTATAGAGTAACTAGAGTAAGTTTGAACAAGTGTCTGGACCCTTCCTTAGGACCTAAAGGAAACATTAATACAGTAGTCAACACAACAACCAGCTTCACTATGAGAAAAAAAGACTTGATTATCAAGCTCCAGACTCTCAAAACATGTAACAAGAATAACATTTTAATCAAAAGGAAGAATAAAATTTTGAATCATTTAATAAGAATATAAAACAATGTGCTTTGCTTTCTGCACAGGTTTACGTGCCAATATTTGAACAAGAAAGCCAGATCAACTCTGCTGTAAGTTTCACACACACACATACACACACTGAATGATGGTATTTGCTTATGTTTAATGCAATGTTTCTAAGAATTTTAAATAATGCAGTAAAATGTGTAAAGTGTTGAAAGAATTTTGTTCTTGTTCCTGTTCTCCTCCATGACAATGAATAACATCTGCTCTTTAGTTTTCAGGATTGTGGTGTGTTAGAAACATAAAACAGATGAAATATGTATTTTTGTTAGTTGTGAATATCTCTTTATTGATTTTCAGTGTTGTGGATACAAAATCTCTCTGCTGAAAGAGGGGAGGAATGGAAATCCACTGTTTATGTGTGGAACTAAAAGAGAAAATACAAAGTGCTGTGATGTGGTATGTTTGCTTTTCAAATACAAATAATGTACACAGTGTGTATATGATGATGCACTAGTGTGCCGTTCCTTGGACCTAGCGACCTAGGCTTACTACATTTATCCTAAAATTTATTTTAAACATGAAAGCAAATTGTGAATGATTTGATAAACTATGTATTTTGTCATGTCAGGACTCAGAGCACAATGCCATCAACTGTTTCAAACTGAAAAGTTCAACAGAAATCACAGAGCCGTCCTTGCACATTGGTAAGAAATCACCCCAAGCTGCAGCTATTCACAGGTCAAGCTGCTTGTTCTTGTTTGATTCATTCCTGGGAGACAAAGTATCGATGTAACCTACAGTATACATGCATTATACATGCATTTACAGTTCCTTGCAAAAGTATTCATACCCCTTGAACGTTTCCACATTTTGTCATGTTACAATCACAAAATAAGTGTGTTTTATTGGGATTCTCTGTGATAGACCACCATAAAGTGGTACATAATTGTGAAGTGGAAGGAGGATGATAAATGTGTCATGAAACCAGCTTTTTGACATTTTTAACATTTCCCACGCTGTCATGCTCCTTTTTTTCCATGTCCTCTGAACTGCCTCTCCGCACACCTGAGACTCACTCAAAGCTGATTACTTCAGGCATTTAAGGAAGCTTTGCACACATTCTTACTCCTGGATTATTGCATGCTCTCTTGGGCAATTCACTCACATTTTTCACAGATTGTTTTTCATGTTACCAAGCTTGCTTTTGCCCCTTGTTTTCCCCTTTCAGTTCATGTTTTGGATTTGTCGCTACCCTATCGGATTTCATGGCACTGATCAAACACTCCCGTTTTCTCTACTACGGTTCTGTCTCACTATTTGGCTCTGTAACGGGAGGGCTCGGAAGTGGAGCACCATGCTCTTGGAGGCTTACGACCCCTGCAGCTCCAACTCTGATGACTCTTCCAGAGAAATGAGGAGGGGGTTCGATTGCTCCTGTCCTGGCAGAGCTAGGGAGCAAACTGCTAAAGCTTTGTCAACCATAGAGTCATAAATTTCCGGACGCTGACGCTTTAGAGCAGATAGAATTATCGAGCCTTGTGCAACTTATACATTTGTCTCCAGAAACCTACCAGGTCGCCAGCCAGGAGAACTCGTGTGTCTCCTCCACCACAGTAAAGTGAGAAGGAGGAACCAATGCAGCTGGCCAGAGCCCACATCCCATCTGAGCTCACATGGCGCAGGCACTTGACACAGCTCCAATAAGAACTTGATCAGTGTCTCCTCAGCCAAGGCTCTGGGAATCCCCTTTCTACCTGTGGAACCCCTGCTCAAAGTCTAAGCTCTTGATTGGAGCCCACTTCCATCCATCACTTATCTAACCCCTACTTTAGAGTCTCAGGCAGTCACTCTGTGGAGACGTCCTTCTTCTTGATAGAAAGATTCTATGTAGCCATTGTCTTATATATCTACAATATGCATTTAAATTTTCTAAGACACTTTTTGTTTTGAAAGGCTATATGCGAGGCCAATCATGAATAATGCTGTAAATTACACCAGAGACGATAAAGACCCTCATAATGAACTGCATAATGAGCCTTACAGTCAGCTACAACTGTACAAGAAAATAATCTGAGGACAATATTTTTTTTTTGTAATTTATTTAGAATATAGATAACTAACAGACAAAGTAACTCAAGCTGAAAAAAGCTCACTCTTACACCCTGTACATAACCTACTGTACACACATAGTGCAAAGAAAATGTCCAGGACTGAGGGGAGAAGGACACAGTGACACAGTACCATACTTGAATTTAAACATGATTCTTTGATTGAAGTAGGTGTGGTAGTATGTAAGGAGAAAAAAGCAGTGGCCCTAAAACTGAACCCTGTGGAAGCAGAATAGTCACCATTTAAATCTACAAACTTTTATTTTGAATCCGTATTTTGAATTTACATTCCGGGGCATATGAATGTGTTATGAATGATAGCGGACTTGCTATCCAGACAAGCTGTGACACATGGGGAATGGAAACTCCCCGACATAGTCAGTCAAATCTGGGAAAGACTTTATGTAGCAGAGGTGGAGCTCTTCGCCTCGCAAGAGGCAGCACAATATCTTCTTTACTTCTATCTGACTCCTCCAGATCCCCTGGGTCTGGACACGATGGCCCACACGTGGCCCAGATTACGCCTTTATGTGTTTCCTCCAATAGTTCTGGTCCCAGGAGTCCTTGCGAGGGTTCGTTAACAGGGTTTGCTTATTGATAGCGCCCCATTGGCCGACCAGAGTGTGGTTCTCGGTTCTAATACCTCTCCTCGACGGCTCATCCTGGGTGATTCCAGGTTCTGGAACCTTCACGTCTGGCCCTTGAAGGAGACCAACTAAGAGATGCTGGTCTTCCAGCCAGCGCAAATGAAACTATTCCAAGTGCCAGGGCTCCCTCCACTAGAAAAACTTGTGCCCTCAAATGAAAGTTGGTGAATGGCAAGACATGTACACCCAGTCCACTGCCAGATTGTTTCAGTGCTGGAGTTTCTACAAGAAAAGTTGTCCTCAGGCTAATGTCCTAGTATTCTCAGAACGTATGGAGCCGCTATTATGGCTTGTCATGTTCTGACCGATGGGGTTTCTGTGGGAAAGCACCCTTTAGTTGCCCATTTTATTCATGGAGCTAAACGGTTGAGGCCGCCCACTAGAGCAACGGTCCCTTCGTGGGACTTAGCTATTGTGCTCGAAGGCCTGACTGACACCCCTTTCGAACCACTAGAGTCAGCGCCTGTCATGCTTCTGTCTCTTAAGATGGTTTTTCTTATGGCTATTACTTCTTTGAAGAGGATTGGGGATCTGCAGGCTCTGTCAGTCTCCCCATCATGCCTAGACTTTGCCCCTGGTCTAGTCAAAGCTATTCTGCATCCTCACCCGAACTATCTTCCGAAGGTTCCATTCTCGTCCATGCACCCAGTCGTTCTCGAAGCCTTCTGTGCTCCACCTTTTACAGCTCCAGAGCAGGAAAGACTTCACTTACTGTGTCCAGTACGTGTTCTTCAGATTTACGTTCACCGCACTAGCCAGAGCTAGGTCTGAGACCTCCTTGGCTATTGTGCGCACACGCTACACAACCTGGGGGTCCAGACACTTGCAGTGCACCGGTATGGTATTCTCGTTCCCATAGCATTTTCACGCAGCATCGAGTGTAGCTTTTAAAGGAGAATGACTCGGGTTACTTAGCTGTAACCCTGTTCCCTGATAAAGCGGGAACGAGATGCTGCGCTTCAATGCCACACTGCTGGCGTGCCTGGACGTCCTTTCAGACAAAATTGACCTGAGGATGTTCCGGTTCACTCCTATTTATAACCTGCAGGTGCACCTTATCGGATGACGTCACCTGACTGACGTTATAAGCCAAAGTATTTGGCGTATTTGATACATACAGGCTTCACAACCGGAGAACAAAGAGATGTTCCCATAGCGTTTTCACCGCTTTATCAGGGAACAGGGTAACAGCTAATTAATCCAAAACGTTTTCCTTTATTACTTCCTTCTTTCATACTTGACAAACTAAGCTAGTTTCAGAGTCTACTCATCTGTTCCAAAAGGACTATAACATGTCCATTTATCACAGCCAGTGACCTGCTCAAAAAAAGAACTTCCAAGATTTTTCAAAATTAAAAATACAATAATATGAGTAATTGTGGTAATACCAGTGTTAATCTTAAATATTGCATCATGTGGCCTATTTGACCTTGTAACATGGTTAGTGCAGCTAACCATGTTACAATCCTGTTACTGTTCCTGATGCGTGTTTGTATTGTGTATTCCAGGTGATTCTCTGTATTACACAGTATCTAACAGGTGCAGCGATCACTTATATGCGGGCCTCTACAGATCGAACATGAGTCGATTCACCTTGCCACCGCAAAGAATAACTGGTGAGACCGACATTGCAGCTGGTATACAGTAAACAATTCACATTTCTCCAGATTTGTAAAGAACCAGACTAAATAGGAGTACAGAGGTTAGAGGGTTTAAAGAGCGATCAGGGATTAGCTCAAGATTTTTACAACTCGAATGACAAGATGCAATCAGTAGAATCAACATTAGGCCAAATATTATGTAGGTTCCCCTTGTGCACTGGGCAGCTCTGGCCCCGCTGAGTCTGTTTCTAAGACCTCTGCAACGCCTCTGGGGTCCTGTGGTGTCTGGCATTAGGAGCTGTGCATCCTTTTGGGCTCTGTGGGTTTTGGGGTGGATCCTCTGTGGCTTGGACTTGTTTATCTGGCGCATTCCATGATTGCTTGTTCTGTGTCAGAGGCCTTGCGCTCTTTGCCTGCTGGGCCCTGTGCAAGGTGTGAGCAATCCAAAAGTAAGCAGGAAATAAAGCACACACTACTCCAAAATAAAATTACCCAAGACTAAAATAAATAACAAACAGCCAAGAGTGAATAACACCATTAAAGACAAAGACCCTTTTATGAGTGACCACCCACAGAAATCACACTCACGAAAGGTAAGGTAAGCAGTCATTAAGTTTTTTGACAACATAATAGAAGCATGTAAGGAAATTTGTTTTCTTTTGTTTCAGAGCAGAGGTATATAACAATCCTTGGAAATCAAGGCAGTGGGCCACTGGATGGAAAAGTGTACTCTTTGTACACAGAGCAGAACCAGAACCAGGACCTGGACATGCCCATCTGGATATCTAAAGTTTCTCAGATCTGCACAGTGAGCAGTATAACATGATGTGTTTTCTGGAATAATATTTCCAGAATTAGTTTTTTTTTACATTCTCATTCTATAGAGGGCAACAATGAGACATTTCTGCATAAACAACTAATAACAGAGTTGGTGTTATGAGATGAGCTTGTTATAGACATGAAGTTTACATCAATCAGCATAACATTAAAACCATCTGCCTGGTTGTGTACAGTAGATTCCACCTGTGTCACCAAAACATCTGTAACCCGTAAAGGCTTGAACCACACAAAACCTATGAAGGTATGGTGTGATATCTGGCACCAAGATGTTTGCAGCAGATCCTGTCTTGAACATTGTTTGCAGTGTGGCAGGGCCAGAGACCACTGGTATTAGGGGATACCAATGACATAAACTGGTGTTCTTGTGGTCTGTAACGATGTCTGTCACATCCATATCAATGGCAGGACTCAAGGTTTCCCAACAGAGCATTGCCCAGATCATCAAATTGCTTAAGACAGCTCACCTTCTTCCCATCTTGCATCCTGGTGCAATCTCTTCCTCAAGTGAGCGACACACATCTGGTCATCCTCATGATGTAGCAGAAAATGTAATTCATCAGGCCAGACCACCTCTTTTCATTTCTCTGTGGTCAAGTTCTGAGGCTTATGTGCCCATTGTTGGCACGTTTTGTGGTGGACAATGGTCAGCAGAGGGGGCATTCAGACTGGTCTGTAGCATGTACTGTAGCTCCATACATAACAAACTCTGATGCATGTGTGTTCTGACAAACTAGCATTCACTTTATTCTGCAATTTGGACTGCAGTAGCTCTTCTGTGGGTTAGACAAAACGGGCTAGTTTTTATTCCCCATGCATATCAGTGAGCCTTGGATGCTTATGATCCTGTCGCAAATTCATTGGTCACCCTTGCTTGGGCCACTTAAGTACAAACCACTGCATAGGAACACCACAGAAGACCACAGAAGTCTTGGCCACTCAAATTCTTACACCTGCCCTGTTTCCGCATTTTAACATATCAACCTAAAGAACTGACTGTTCACCTGCTGCTCAATGTGTTCCACCCCTTGACAGATGATTTTTCAAGGAGATAATCAATGTTATTAATTTCACCTGTCAGTGGTTATAATGCTGTGGATGATTGGTGTATAATTGACATCTAGCAAATAAAGAAGCTGTAGTATGATACTGGGAGTTACCCAGCACTATTAAATGCTCTGGCCAAATGGTGTTGATGGCTTTTGTAAGCAGCAGCTCAGAAAGTTGAATGAAACACAGAACTTGTGTACAGGTTTATACAGTCCACAAAAAAATTAAACTTGTATCCAGGTTTATACAGTTTACAAAAAATAAAAAAGCAGCAGCTCTAAAAGTTTCATGTACGCAGGAACTTACAGTCTTACAGTCTATAAAAAAATGAAATATGTATAACCTTAAATCCCAAAATTCTGATATTTAATTGCCAATAGCGGGTAAACTGTAATAATGCAGTGTAGATTCACCCTGCAGCATGATCAAACCTCACAGTTGCGTCCTTTCGCTTATAGGCGGATCGAGGTGGCAGTAAAAGAGTGCTGCAGTACCGCTGGACATCCATGCTGACCACACGCCTGTTTTGCGGAGATGAGGAGAAGGGTCTCGCGTTTACGGAGCTCCTGGATGTTGCTGTACTGGAAGTTGCAAAATGGGAAAGCAGCATTATTTATGGTCTCTTCAAAAACGCCTAGTAAGATAATGCATTGTAGCGACTAGTCAGTAGAGTCTGTTTAAACACTTGCCACAGTCATATCTGTTGGATATCTGATATCTGAACTCAATGACGTGGCCTTTAACCGTGGTGCTGAATGTTAACCTGATATCTGAAATACTTATCCAGTGATTAATATCACCTGCTAAAGTTGCTCTCACCAAAGTAACAAAACAATGCTGTTATATATTTCTGCGACAGATTAGAATAAATTACAACAAAATCAAAGACAGGGGAGTCCAATCTTGTCAAGAAAACACTGGTGTGAGTGTGGGTGTTCATTCCAACCAACCCTAATCCCAGTATCTTGTTTAATCCTAGTTCCTTGTTTATTCAGGCTACATCATAATCCAGATAGAGCTTGTAATGTTACTAATAATTAATTGTTTCTAATGTCTGTATTGGGAAGTGAGCTGACGTGTCTGCTTCAAGTGTAAATGCTAATTCAGCTGTATTTTTACAATTAACGTGGAAGTTAAAAGTGATTCTCGTGTTTCCATCAGCTGTTTCTGTTCCCCTAGACATTCTGGCGGCCTGTAGTATTAATTTAATGGAGGTAGAAACACAGTGTGTGTGTGTGTGTGTGTGTGTGTGTGTGTGTGTGTGTGTGTGTGTGTGTGTGTGTGTGTTTACGGCCAAAAATACTGATCTTTCCATCTCTGTGTCCCTCATATAGCAACTTGAGAGCTGTGTGTGTTTATAAAATGTCAGACATCATTGACGTTTTTGCGAGCAACGATATCAAAGATAGCACTGAGACTTTTTCTTCACCACGTCCTGGAGAGGTACAGTACCATTGAGTTAAACAGAAGTAAATCACATGTTTATCTCTCCCCCTTTCCTTAAACTAGTTATAACTGTTTTACAGTGTGTAGCAAACAGTCAAACGTTATCACCAAACTTTCTGGAGTTTATGGGGAAGCATCCTGAGATGAACCAGTGGATTAAACCTGCCCAGGCCCCTCTGTTGTTCATGCACCATCACTACACACACCTGCAAGTGGACAGAGTGGAGAGCACAAAGTCAGAAAATAGCCATCATGATGTTCTCTTTATGGCTCTAGGTGGGCAGGTTTCTGTTTACCAGAAATGCGATACTTTGAGGTTTTGGTTATAGTCTGTCTATGTAGTTTCCATGTTCTCCTTGTGCTTGGTGGGTTTCCTTTGGATACTCTGGTTTCCACAGACAACAGACATGCAATGCAGGCTTAAATGTAGGTAAGGTTATTTCTTGGTTTGTTTTCTCTTTCTAGAGAATGGCAACATCCATAAGATTTTGGATCAGGATGGTGACCCCTTCATCATTGCACAGTATGAGCCCTTTAAATCCAGGACCCACATCTCCAGCATKCTGCTCGACCATAATACAGTAAGCATTTCTTTTTCCCCCATATTATACTATATAAGAGAAAATAGAATTATAACCTGTACAGTAATTATTATCTACATTGCCCAGCCAAAAAAAAAAGTCGCATACTACAAGTGAATTACAGTAAGTGAATTTAGCTTTGACTAGCTGAAGAGCGCAACGATGACGAGAAAGGAGTTTGTAGAAATAGTTAAAAAAATAATCTGATCAGCTTTAATGTAATCAGTGATATTATTATTTCAGGTTAAATCCCATGTACATGTCTGTCTGTCTTTCTGTACGGCAGAACTTATTAATACGAAGAAATTACATTCTGTAAGGTTGAGTATTTTATGCCTTGTTTATGCTAAGCTGTACTTCTGTCATCATCAGACAAATACACTCCCTGTTCGGTAATCAGAGAACGAATCACAGACGAGAAATCGAAAAAGTAGATCAGATAAAGATGAAGCTTTGTCTCAAAATGACTCTAGCGTGTTAAAATTCACTTATACCACTTTAGCGCTGTTATTTCAGAAGTGAAAATATGAAATAATCACAGTAAAAATATTCAGTTTCAATTTTCTAATTAATATCTATTGGTGCAGGTGTTTGTTTACATTGTAAGTAGCTTATTAGTACAGTAGCTTACTGTAAAGTAGAATATTAAATCCGGCACATAACTGTTTATAACTTTGCATTTACTCAACATTTTGATTTCACTTATGGTGGAGGTTAAACTTCAGGCAGATATCGAAGTACTGCAAAAGATTTATTATATTCTGTGCACGGTTTTACATTTCGATTTTAGTGCATAACACTGGGGTCTCCGTTCAAGTATTTTACACGCCCTCATCTCCGACTGCTGTGGATATGTTTGCTCCAACAACCCATGTTTTATCTCACAGTTGCTTCAACTGCTTTTTATTGTACCATGGTTTGAGAACATATAAGACAAACTGGTTTTAAACGTCTTACAGAAAGAATAAACAGAGATACATCCGGTTGCGCCACAGGATGGCAGCACTGATGAGCTCTTTAACCTCTCTCTGAGTCAATCTGTGGTCCCTACCATCTTTAAGGCATCCACCATTGTTCCTATTCCCAAAAAAATATCTCTTGTCTCAACGACTATCAACCAGTGGCATTAACATCCGTCATCATGAAGGGCTTCGAGTGACTAGTCAAAACACATATTTACTCTGCTCTCCCTAACAACCTAGACGCTCTAGACCCCCTACAGTTTGCATATAGTGTAGACCATAGAGGGCCACAAACGATGCCACACTCGCTGCTCCCACCCATCTGGACAGAGAGAACACATATCTATGCAGACAGGACATGAATCATGACATTCTACTCGTCATTTTGATTTCAATTTATTTTCAGTTCATGGCACAGGTTTAAATCCAGGCAAATACCAAAGGACTGAAGGTGGCAGGAAAGCTTGGAGCTGTGCCCCCATTCCAGGGCCTGAGAGCGTAGGATGAGGGGAGACATAGATATACATACAGAGACAAAAAAAATTATGAGATTTTGGGGTCCTTTATGAGATTTCGTGGTCCTCCAATATATAAAATGTAACAATATCTTTAAAGATTGAGTTCTGACCATGAACAGACGAAAGCTGTCTTTTAATTACATGTGTCCATCCAGAGGCTTGTACAGTGGGCAGTGTGCATGATTTGTGCATCGCTTGATGCGCTTCCCTTCTTATTCTGTGTAGCAAATTGAAGTGGGGCACCAGCAGAATTCGATCTTATTTTAAAGAGTAGTAGGGACCAGAATGAGTGTGCCTAAACCTGAGTAATGAGATTTGAAAACCTGTAGTAATTGCGCTCACCTATGCTGATAATTATTTTTCTGGGTCAAACAGAAAATACCTGTGTCTCTTGTCAGTACTTCCTGTGCCTGTGGTATATATGTTTTTAGTTCTGTATAGTAACTTGTAGTTTCCTCCTTCAGAAAAAGCTGTTTGTGAGCTCCAGCAGCGAGGTGATCCAGATCGACCTGTACACATGCAGCCTATACGGGAAACACTGTGACTTGTGTGTGATGGCCCGAGACCCGTACTGCGGCTGGGATGGGAAGTGTTCAGCTAACAAAGGGTACATGCTGAAACTCATTCAGATTTTTTATTTACTGTTGAATTTTTTGATGTATTTTACTGTTGAAGTATGTAGTTCACTATAAGGGTTTCCTCCGGGTACTCCGGTTTCCTCCCACAGTCCAAAGACCTACAGATTAGGTTAATTGGTGTTCCCAAATTGACCTTAGTCTGTGAATGTGTGTGTGTGTGTGTGTGCGTGTGTGAGTGTGTGCGTCTGTGTCTGTTTGTCCTGTGATAGATTGGAACCCTGTCCAGGGTGTACCCCGCCTCGTGACCTAGGTCTCATGGGACAGGCTCCAAGCCTCCCCGCCACCCTGAATACAGGATAAAGCATTATAGATGATGAGTGAGTGAGTGAGTGAGTGAGTGAGTGAGTGAGTGAGTGAGTGAGTGAGTGAGTGAGTGAGTGAGTGAGTGAGTGAGTGAGTGAGTGAGTGAGTGAGTGAGTGAGTGAGT
>QMIH01000474.1:220803-233540 GCA_003987875.1 Clarias batrachus | reverse complement strand
TTGTAAAATGTAAAGTTCTACAACGTCAATCCCATATTCAGGTAGTGGTAAATTTACATGTTAATAAGGTAATGAACACTTTCGTTCTACCTGACATGTCCAAAAACCTATATGAACAGTTTGATGTCTGAAGCCTCCCCATTAACACACACCAGCCAGGGTTCCATATGAGCACATTTATATTTTTTATCGTCATTAACCCATGCTGTGTTGTCAGCACGTATCTGAGTTTTAATTAGCTTTTAAGTTAACTTAACTTATTAAGCTAAGAAATAGTTCATCTCTCATTTCAGAGCAGAGGTATGTAAAAATCCTTGGAAATCAAGCTAATGAGACACTGGATGGAAAAGTGTACTCCTTCTACACTGAACAGAACCAGAACCAGGACACGGACAAGCCCCTTTGGATACCCCGGGTTTCTCAGATCTGCACGGTGAGCAGTGTTGCCAGAAATAATATTTCCACACTTACATTTTTTGTAMAGTTCTGCTGCTCTAGAGCAGCAGTGAGGATTGAATGAGATCCTGAGACAACATTRGCATCAAAACAACTCAGATAACAGAGACCATGTTACTGTATGAACATGTCTTTCTTTCCTAGTGGAATACTCCTTAATCTATTACTCCCAAACATTCTATAAAGTTTCAAAACAATGTTAATGTCCCAAAGATATTTGTGTAATTTGGAACATAACATAATGGTCTGGTTTTCTTTTTCAAAGTCTGTTCACTCATCAATGTCACCTGTCCTTGTTAAAGTATCAGTTGGAGAAGGAACTTCTCAGTTACAGTAATAAGGAACAAAGGATAATAGATAATTTTCAGTTCTTGTGACATTGTTTTTATTTCATGACATTAAACACCACAGTAGATTTGTTTCATTTCCATTAACCATAAAGGTTTTATAAGCATTGGGGCTTTATTCCTGTCCACTACTGTATAAGCACATACTGTACATAATGTTGTACAGAACGTAGTTGAATTTTGTTTGCTGGGTGAAACAGATTTATCCCGCAGCTGCTGTTTATAGCCATCTCTAATCTACGAATTCTAGTTCAGCTGTTGATTATATTTCATGAGCTGAAGAAGCCCAGTTCAAGGCCCTAGGAATATATATAAGAGAAGCTGCTCTGCCCAGACAATGGCTAACTATTATGCCCTTTTGTTCTTAGGCGGATCAAGGTGGCAGTAAATCAGTGCTGCAGTACCGCTGGACATCCATGCTGACCGCACGCCTGTTTTGTGGAGATGAGAAGAAGGGTCTCACGTATACGGAGCTCCTGGACGTTTCTGTGCTGGAARATGAARAATGGCAAAACACCACCATTTACGGCCTCTTCAAAAATGCCTAGTAAGATAATGCACTGGCCAGGTACTCTGTGTTATTTGCATGACTTATATCTGCGGGATATTTCCTGATGACGAGAGTCTGTTGGAACACTTCACACACTCGTATCTGTTGGATATCTACACTCAATGACGTGGCCTTTCAACGTGCTGCTGATATCATAAAAACCTGTCCAGTGACTAAGATCATTCTCAGGGTTTACCAATTTGCTCACACCAAAGTAACAGAACAGAAAAAGGGTGTTATATTCATGTGGCAGACAAGCTAAAAATAAATAAATAATTAAATAAATTTAAAAAAAAAAAATCAATCTGTTTGCTTAAAGTTTGTTAAATTTGACATTAACCTGAGGCTAGCAAAGGTTACAATGAGGCTCTGCCACTGTAGAAAAAGAACAGATAAGCTAATTACATTGTAAAATAATAATAATTTTTTTTTAAAGTTATAAAATCTGCCTAGCATTGCATATTATGTTACACAGAAAGAGTTGTATTTGAATACCAAATCATTACTAGCTAAAGAGCTTGCTAGGTTCCTAGTTACAGTACCTGCTAGCATTAAACACGCTAGGGCTAGTCAAAGCTAAACACTACCTGATTAAACWACTTAGCTAGCTCAAAATATGACTAAACATTCCTCTCAGGTTAGCTCATGTTAGCCAACTATCCTGTAACTAGTGTTACTAATAGTCATTTTTTTGAACACACACACACACACACACACAGATCTGTCTGAGCTCTGAAATCATACACTATGTAATGTGACCACAATTGCAAGATATTTTTTATAAATTGTACAATAAATATAATTCCTCTTCCCCAAAGTCATTACTGCTAGCTCCTGTCAGGCTCCCTCTTGATAGCCACCTAAAAAAAGCTAATGCATAGCAGTGACACTTTGGAGGAATTATGAGTGAGTTGACTGAGTATAGCCCATGTTAGCTAGCTAGTTGCTGTTAGCTAACTAGCTATATGATAACCCACTATAGCTAGATGTATAAGATGTCAGTTTTAGCATATAGTAGCATTAGTGTACTTCATTGATTGGAAAAGAGTTTAGTAGAAACAGGTAAAAGGTTGAGGCTGCAGGATAGGTTAAATAATCTAATCAGCTTTAATGTAATCAGTGATATTATTATTATTTCAGGTTGAAGCACTGTACAGTACAGTACATGTCTGTCTGTCTTTCTGTACGGCAGACTATATATAGTTGAGTTCCTGTTCGTTAATCGGAGAGTGAATCACAGATGAGAAATCATAGAAGTAGATCTGAAAATGATTAAGTTTTGTCTTAAACGACTAAAGCGTGTTAAAATTCACTTATACCACTTCAACGCTGTTATTATAGAAGTGAAAATATGAACTAATCCCAGTAAAAATATTCAGTTTAGCTTTTCTTATTAATATTTATTGGTGCAGGTGTTTGTTTACATTGAGTAAGTAGCTTATTGGTAGCTTATTTTAAAGTAKATTATTAAAACTGTTTATAACATCGCTTTTACTCAACACTTCAGRCAGATATCTAAGTACTCCAAAAGTTTGTCTCGCTAGTTTCGCATGACGCTGTGACATACATTAATATGTCCGGACAGACCTACAGWCAKWCAGAAAGTTTACAGAGACTGGGTTTTGGTCCTCCAATGTAGGAAAATAGCAGGTTTGTGAATAAACATGCCCATATATAACATGATTCATTTTCAAGACTTGAAATTAATCTTTTTTTTAATGTTTTTAATTTATTACTGTTTTTTTTCTTTGTTGCTCTAGCCAAAGACCACACTAACAATTTCAGGCAATGGAAGACAGATATTATAAGCCAATAACACACGCATCCTGTTTTAATCAGGAAATAGTTATTTAGATAGGACAAACTTTGGCAATGTTACCCACTGTGCACACTTTGCATAGCAAATATTCAAGTTGTGTTTGAGCCATGAGTCAACATCGCAGTCTGGTTTATTTTAATATCTGCTATTTAAGCTGCACCAGGCAGCTGCTGTATGCTTATTGCAGTATATGTGTTGTGATGATGCTAATAATTAACCACAAGTCACTTCTGTCCTGAGAAGTGACCACTACTTTAATTACTAATTCATTTATGGTRCATGTGGAAGTTAAAGAGCTTTCTGATATCAGGAACCTTGTGTTTCCGTCAGCTGTTTCTGTTCCCGTAGACACTAGTATAATGCTGATCTTCCTATCTCTGTGTCTCTCCTATAGCAACCTGAGAGCCGTGTGTGTTTATAAAATGTCCGACATCATTGACATTTTTGCGAGCAACAAAATAAAAGATAGCACTGAGACTTTTTCTTCACCACGTCCTGGAGAGGTGCAGTACCATTCAGTTAAACAGAAATAAACCACACCTTTATCTCTCCCCCTTTCTTAAACGAGTTATAACTGTTTTACAGTGTGTAGCAWACAGTCAAGGGTTATCACCAAGCATGCTGAAGTTTATGGAGGGTCTTCCTGAGATGAACCAGTGGATTAAACCTGCCCAGGCCCCTCTGTTGTTCATGCACCATCACTACACACACCTGCAGGTGGACAGAGTGAAGAGCTGGAGGAAGTCAGAAAATAGCCATCATGATGTTCTCTTTATGGCTCTAGGTGAGTGGGTTTCTGTTCATCAGAAATGCAATGAAACTTGACTGTGAACAAAAAATGCATCTTGTAATATGACTTGATACAACTTAAGGAAAGATGCAAATTAGGTATTTGACTCTTGGGAAAAAGAGGAGTGCTATGAGTAACTGATATAATCAGGAGGATTAAGAACCAAAAAACTGTGACTTGACTGGTAAAGTCTGGTGCTGAACAACTGGTATTTCCTATACCATGTGGACCCCGCAGTGCATGACTTAATCTCAGAATGACTCTGCTGCTTGTGTTAATTTTCTTTTTCCATTTATGGCATTTGATAGACACCCTTAACCAGAGCAACTGACAGAAGCGCATTGAACACTCTATTGATAAGTACATCCTTATATTGGTACACTGGGTTGTTAACCATAAGTATAATCAGCTTAAACACTGTTAGGAGGAGTTTTTTTTTTCTCTTTAAATCAAAGTACTTAGGTCATTAGGTGTCATTTGAAGATAGACAGTGACTTGGCAGTTTCAACATTTGCAGGAATTTCAATTCCATCACCTGTGTCCCAAAATAGTCTTGATACATGCCTTCACTATGTGTCACAACGTCACTACGTGACGTTTCTCGCCTGTGCTCTGTGCTTTTGTGGATGTAGTAAGCTGGAAGTGCTGTTGAGATTAATATCTGTGATGCAGTCATAGGTAGAAGGGCGCCGCCCGAGTGATGAAAACACAACAGTATGACCTGGWGCGTGATATTGCTTTTAKAAAACACTAAAAGATTTCACAWACATGCCTCATTTTTTAAATAAACACATTATGATGTGTTTCTTCACTTAACCAGTTATCTTTCTCCACCAACACATATCCTTCCGCTACCTGGAAGAACTGGCGACCAGCAGTAAGTGTAATAATCAACAGGAGGATAAAGTAGTTTTAAAGTCTTATGGGTATTATGTAGCCAAAAGGTAATGAGAATAAGTCATAGTGGTTAAAGTGTGTACATGATTGATTTTGAAAGTGGGTTTTACAAGATTTACAGGGCTGGCCACCACCTTCATGGTTTCTTCTCCTCACCCTTTGGCTACAAAATACCCATAAGAATTTAAACCTACCTTCATCCCTGTTAATTACACTTACTGCTGGCCGCCAGTTCTGCGAGGTAGCGGGAGGATATGTGTTGGTGGAGCGGGATAACTGGTTAAGCAAAGAAACAAATCATAATGTGTTGATTAAAAAATGGTGTTTGTGGAATGGTTTTATAAAAGCAGTATCACACCCCAGGTCATTCTGTCGCGTCTTCATCGCTTGGGCTGCGCCCTTCTACCTAMARYCGCATCACAGATATTAATCTCAACAGCGCTTCCTGTAGGGTTATGTTGCTTACGTAGCTGCTATTCAAAGGTGCATACGGAGGAAGAAAATATAGATGCGCCAACATATTTAAATTAAGGGCAGATTTTCCAGTAGGGTGAAATATGTCAGTTAAACAAAAAATAATGGTTAATAATGATGATTACACTCACTAAGGMCAATTTGGGAATGCCAATTAACCTAATCTGCATGTCTTTCAACTGTGGGAGGTAACCTATCAAGCATGGGGAGAACATGCACACAGTTCATAGGTGGGACTTGAMGCCTCGACCCTRGAGGTGCAAGTCAACAGTGCTAAACATTAGGCCATCATGCCTCCTCCATTCACTTCTATTCTATTCTATTTATATATTATCACAAAGCAGATTTACAGAAATCAATACGGTTATCCCCAATGAGCAAGCGAGCGAAGGAACATGACTCCCTGAGAAGATGTAAAGAAGAAACCTTGAGAGGAAGGAGTCTAAAAAATAAAAAAAAAATCCATGCTCACCTCTGTGACCCCGGATTATGTGATCATAAGCCATTCCTCATTGTGAAACTGTACTATAGAGTCAAAAAGGTGTCTTTATGATAATGAGGACTTTGAGCATGAGCACCAGATTCATTTCTAAATCCATGAGTTGAGGTTTGAGTGCGCATTGTGCTTAGTGGTTACAGTCCTCAATCCTGATTACCATGTCAAATCTGACTCAGTGATGGTTAAAGTTTTGAAATGACTGCACTCATGTCAGATGAGAATTAGTTACGTGACAACTTGCTCATCTTGTGTGCCTTAGAGAAGACTTACCCAGTACTTTTACACCATATGCCTGTCATATATCATATATTTCCATTGCCTTAGCACATTCAGTTATCATTATGAGCAGAGCTCATTATGGGTTATCTGACAGAATACTGGATATACTGTACTGACTCATAAATCATTAACCAAGTGTAAAATTATGTATATTTTTTCTTGTTCACTAAAAAAAGAAGAAGAGGAAGTTTGGAGTTACGCATGTTGTATCATTAAAATAGAGTTCTGAGAAACGCCAGGGAGGAAAAACATGTTCTTCTTTTTTCTTTTTGTGTGTAAAGGTGTTTTGTTGGGGTCATTGGTCTCATTGTGAGGGGAAATGTGAGCTGTGAGTTCTGCTGATAATTACTGTAGACAGGGCATGGAACTTTGACCGACTTTCTCTAAATATCACTTCAGTTAAAAAACTAAAAACGTTATCCATGTGTAAGAGCACCATGAGGAGAAAGATCAAATATTTTACCATAAAATAAAAAAGGTAAAATGTTGTGTAAACTGTACTGTTGAGTGCGTTTGCATCCACACAAAGAACGAATTCCTGTTACTTGTGTATTTTGCCACAAAAGCTAAATTCTTCTTAATTTCCAACTTTAAAACGAAACGTTTCAATTGAACTACAACCATGAAACTGGTTGTCAGGAAGCCTGCTCTGAAGGGCTCTCTGCTCTCTTGGTCTGTGGCTTTATAAAGAAAAACCTCAATGTCTATAAATGGTAATCAGTCTTCAACTCAAAGACCAGTCTGCTGCAAATGTGATTTTCAATCACTTGATGTTTCAAACATTTATTAATCCACTGACCAGCTTCAGAAATGGTGGGAAAACTGGGTGTGAGTTGGAATGAAACTGAATGGAATGCCACACGTTGTTGGTCTTTCAGCTGCTCCCTCAGCGCAGGATCGCCATCTGATTCGGACTTCAGTTTGGCACGTTTTACACCAGACGCCCTTCCTGTTGCAACACTTACATTTTTATCCTGGCATGGAACCAGCACCGCATCCAGTGGCATTGGGTGGGAATTGAACCCGAGCTTTACCCTATCTATCAGGTAATGTTAGAAGGAATCTTAGATGAGATATTCGAGAACAATTCGCGCAGCCAAGAAGAGTGGACAGAACAGAGTGTGCTTGATCAATGACTGCGTCAAATTTTGTATTTAGTTTGAACATTCCATGGAACCTATTCAGATGATTCAGAAGTGCAGTGCAAATAAAAGTGTGGCACACAAACACCTGATGGGCGAGGATCTGTTGACAGTGATCGACATTTTGGATCCACCTTCTGGAACATGTACATGCAAACAGCAAAGATCAGCGGCTGACATCGCGAGAACCGGAAGCGGATTAGGAGATTAGGAGTTTATTACATGTAATGCAGTCATTGGTGTATAGCTGCAGTGCTGGGTACCTTCCAGACACACATTGTGCGCACTAAGATGTACTCTTCATGGTACTATGCCAGCTATAAATAAAGGTACCTTTATTTATGAGGGTGCAAGGTGATAGTTAGGTTTGCCAAATAATGCAGTTTATAGAAAAATTCATCAGTTGTACAGCAGGTTTCTCTTGTTTTACGCTGGATGGCCCCAGTAGCTGACTGGCACAATTGCCCACTCAATCGTCTATACTACTTTAACCTGTATACAAGGCTGCAGAGGGCCTGGAGTCTGTCCCGGGAAACTTAGGGCACAAGGCGAGGTTCATCACAGGGCCATCACAGGGCACGCTCTCATACCACAGGCAATTTGGGAACGCCAATCAACCAAATCTACATGTCTTTGGACTGTGGGAGGAAACCCAGCAAGCACTGAGAGAACTTGCAAACTCCATGCACACAGACCCGAGGCAGGACTCGCACCTGGGACCTGAAGCTGCAAGGCAACACTGCTAAACACACCGTGCCACAATTAATCGTTCAAAATATTGAAAACTAAAGTGATTGTGCAAGGTCTGTTTGTCAAATGAAGACATATTGATGCCATCACCCAGTGAATCTGTTGTGCCATCATATAGTCACAGATGACCTTCTCTGTCAAAGATCAGCAGAATCAAAGATCATGGGTGTGTATATATATATACTTTGTGACTCAACTCATTTCACAGTTTTGCTTTCATCAGCCGTCTGATGATATTCTGCTCTTAGCACTTTTACCTTAAGCATGTGCAGTTTTTGTAAAATAATCACCGTCATGTTGGGACCACATGTCAGCTTGCATCACAGACCCTTTGATCTTTTCCGTTCAATTTTCAAGTCAAATTTTTATGCCCCCACAGGAAACTGAAGCCTTTTTCCTCACTAACAAGTGTTTTTTTCTTATGAGCACGCATCTGTGTAGTCTCAATCCTGTGAGTATGTGTGTGTGTGTATAGGAATGCTCAGACTTTCATGATTACGCATAGCTCAGATTTCTACTGTTGAGACTTTATATGATAACTTCACCAAGCATTTAAGTGATCTCTAAACACTGATTTATTATTTTTTTCTGACCGCAATTCTTCTGTAAAGAAATGTGTTTGTACAGCTCTTAACTTCATTTCAGCCTCTTTCACATGTCCTCAGATGTTTGGCCAATGATGCAGACCAATCAGTTCACGCTTCTGAAAAGCCGTCCTGCCTTTTATAKGATTTAAGAAATGCCATTTATGGATTTACAGACCTCAGACATGTTCATTTCCTTAGTCTTTAAGGCAAACCATTAAATATGTGTCCTTCAAGAAATTAAATTTTTGCCTACTTTATCTGAAACGCATTTAAAGCTTTAAACATGAAACTGACGAAGATATGTAACAACTGTGAAGCTGAAATGAAGAGACTCATCTATACAACCGGATGAACGCCTTTACACATACATGGTTGGTTAGCCATGTGTCACGTTGGTTAGCCATGTGTCAGAGACTAGAGACAATCTAAAGTAACAGAAGAACAGAACTCTCTCTCTGGTTCGTTATACAGCAAGCAAGTTTGTGCTTTATACTGTAGTTGCACTTTATTGCATGAATATGTTGTGACTTCATTGTAACAGGGAGTTGTGAAGGTGCGTAGCGTTGTCCCCTAGTTCAATCATGAGGCCAGGATACTGATGTGAGGTTTTCAGCCGTGTTTCTTTTAGGTTGTCTGATTTCCTTCCACTCATCAAACACGCAATTACATAAGTGAAATATCTATGCTGGATTGCTCCTAGGTGTTATTGTGCACAAAGGGGACAGTCGGTTTTTTCCCCCCTCGGTGTCTTCTCAAACCTGAAAGTAAAATCCTTTTGTTAATTAAATCATCAAAATTTCCAAAGAGGTAAAAAAAAAAAATCCAACACTAACCCACATGGGTTTAACAGGGTTGACTACCTGTATGTGTGTGTGTGTTTGTGGGCAGTAGGGTTTGAATAAATCGCCTGTGGCCTCACTGACATCCTGGCCTTTCTGAAAATAAAACTCAGCCATCAATGTTTATCCTGCAGAACTGACAGGGTTGTAGCTGTGTAATGTAGTGGAACATGATGAAACATTAATTCCTGTTACAGCGTTTCCCTACCAGTCTCTCATTTCTCCCTCCAGATTTATGACGCCTGAAACGAGGATATCACAATAAACTATGTCCCAATTCACATTTCTCAGACATTATGTCGTATTATTTTACACATTTTCTGGAAATTTAATTTCTCATTGTTTATTTAAACTTTATTCTTTGCTTTCAAAAAAATATGTATATACTGTACTGGGATGTGTGGGGGGGTTAGTTCCTATCCCAGGAGACTTGGGGTGTTAGGGAGGGTACACACTGGCCACACACACACATTGGACTATTTGGAAATGCCGGTTAGCCTAATCTGCGTGTTTTTGGACTGTGGGAGGAAATCAGAGTACAAACATACAAACTGCAGTACAGGGAGAACTTGCAAACTCCATGCACACAGACCCCCAGGTGAGAATCGAACCCGGATCCAGGTGGTGCGAGGAGACAGTGCTAACTACTACACCACCGCGCCATCTATGGAACAAAAGTATTAAGCAAAACCTGTTAATCATTGAGTTCAGGTGTTTCAGTCAGGCCCCTTATCCCCAGTGAAGATCAATCTTAATGCTTCAGCATAGCAAGACTTCTTGGACAATGCTATACTTCCAAATTTGTGACAACAGTTTGCGGAAGACCCTTTTCTATTCCAACATGACTGTCCCACAGTGCACAAAGCAAGGACTATAAAGACATGGTTTGATGAGTTTGGTGTGGAAGAACTTGACCGGCCCTAACACAGAGCCCTGAGGTCAACTGGAACTGGAACAGAGATTGTAAACCAGGCCTTCTCGTCCAACATCAGTGCCTGATCTCATAAATCCTCTACAGAATGAATTCCCACAGAAACACTCCAACATCTTGTGGACAGCCTTCCATAAAGAGTGGAAGCTGGTAGAGCTATAAAAGGGGGACYAGGTCCATATTGAAGTGTATGTATTTGGAATGCAGGTTTGGCCAAATACTTGTCTGCATATGACTTGACCATTGTGGTTCGGTGGGTAAGGCATTGAACWCCTCATTAGGAAGTCACAGGTTCAAACCTCAGCACCACAGAGCTGCCATTTGTTAACCTTTAACTGCTCGGATATATAATGAGATAAAAAGTCGTGCTGGATAAGGGCGTCTGCCAAATGACAGAAATGTTTTAAATAACTTTTTAGACTTTACATTGTACTTTATCTAAAGACCATCACACATGACGACAGATTTGATGACATAATAAAAGGACATCATGATATTATTCTTCTGTAAGGTCCTAATGTCCAGCTCTATAATAAATAACAACAAATATACACCACACTGTATATGTCTATGTACTGTATACTTCATGCAAACCATCTCACCTTTAATTAATTAAATCTGTTTGGTTTTTCTCTCCTTAGAAAATGGCAATGTCCATAAAATCCTGGAACAGAATAACGAGCCCTTCATCATCACAGGGTACGAGCCCTTTGAAACCAAGACGCACATCACCAGCATGCTGCTCGACCGTGAGACAGTAAGTATCTTCGTCTGGGAAATATCTCTGAGCTGTGAAACAATGACGGTGAGATTGCGTTCCTCGCATTAAGAGATGAATATCATCATGCCGTTCAGGAGATAAATAATTTTTGACGTATTTCATTACGTGGCCTTATGCTGAATCATGAGTCTATTTTTATTATCATCTTATCAAAATACCAGGAACTTGAGATGCTGATCTCTGTGATTGACAGCTGTGACCGTATGATCGTATAGCACGAGGCAGGGGTGGCTTAGTGGTTATTATCTTGTGAGACTGCTGATCAGAAGATCCACATTTCGAGCCCTAGTGCCAATGAGCTGCTACTGTTGGACCCTTGATCACGGTTCTTTATACAATCAGGTGTCAATCTGCCAACCCGGCCCCGTATTCGTGACATGCATGAATTGATTACCATCATTACCTTACATTACCCAGAGAGCATTATCACTACACACAACACACACGCACCCGCATCCAAATTCAGTATTTGTTTGTGTCCTTTCTGCAGAAAAAGCTCTTCGTGAGCTCCAGCAGTGAAGTGATCCAGATCGACCTGCGCAACTGCAGCGTGTACGGTAACGCCTGCGACTCGTGTGTGATGGCCCGGGACCCGTACTGCGGCTGGGACGGGAAGTGTTCGGCTAACAATGGGTACATGCTGAAACATCACACACGCACACAACAAATTTCTTTTTACACAATTTATAAATTAGTATATAATGTAGATCATACGAAGCAGATATATGTTTATATACAGTGTATATGTGTATATGGAGGGCTGCAGGGGTGTAGGGTCTATGGCTCAGGGGCTCGACCACATCACACGCAGCACTTGCAGCGCATTGCCGTGCATGTCATAGTTTCAGAAAGGATGTTACATCAGTGCACAGTGAAAAGTTAAAGCAATATCCCTGAACACAAGAGAACATTTCTCAAGCTGGTGCAAGGCAGAACTTTGTCAAGACGAGTTCGTTGCTCCAGTATATTCCTGCTCTTGTGTAACCTGAGCTCACGTGCACAATTTGCATGAGTTCACAACAAACAAGAGCAATTTCGCTTTGCATGCTGTAAAAGTGCGCTGTTAGTGAAAATGAACTTTGATGACTTGTAAATGTCCTGAAGATGCGTTGCCGGGTTAAACGACATGCTCGAGTTTAAAATGGTGCAAAGACCAGCCAGAGCAGCATGTTAAGAAGAACATGCAGTGAAACCACASGAGTTCAGAGAAACACCACAAACACTGAGKAAAGAGAACCAGTTCGTACACTCATGTTTGTGTTGTGTAGCAACAGAGAAGAAGACAAGCCGTGTATAGTATCTCTCTAGTTTTACATTGAAACATAAATGGCTGCTTTTTGATCTGCTTTGGGGTCCACACTATATAAATTATAATAATTCATTATAAAAGATTTAAATTGGCAGGTCAAATATTTGGTGAGTAAATAGTGAAACGAAACAACGTTCCTCAGGACCAAGGTGCTACATAAATTAACAACATAAATTAGCAGAAAAACTAACTAGCTAACTAAGAAGCCTAATTAGCCGGCTAGCTGAGACAAGACAGGTTGACTTGACCACATAAATAAATGTACAACAGAAATTAACCAAAAAAAA
>QMIH01000474.1:205470-220089 GCA_003987875.1 Clarias batrachus | reverse complement strand
CAGGATTAAGCGGTACAGATGATGAGAATCGTTACTGGTTTCTGTTACAGTGATGAAGGGCCAGAAGTATTGGAACATTATCCAATACGTTGGATGTCAGTCCTCCGTGTTTAATCCCAAGTTTAGTCTTCAGCTCGCCATGAACGTCTCACCGTAATGAGCGCTGTTGATTGTTGAACCTTTTCCCCTGATGGCGTTCCAATACTTCTGGCCCTTAAGATGAGAATCCCAGAAGACTGTAAGCGTTGATGCATTTTCCATAAGAAAAGAAAACACCTTCCGTAAARGTTTCGCTCCAAATGTTGTTTGCAGATATCCAAGCGCTTCCATTTTCACTCTCCTGACACCAGGTCCACCCACAGACCAGGACAAGAAACATAATTCCGTGCATGCTGCTCGTCTTTCGTGCTAATCGCAAGTGGAGCGTCCATTTTTGCTCAGTTACAAATGAACCGATGTAATGTGGTGACATGGGGAGACAGCAGACTTGAACAGAAAGCGACCGGATGATTTGTGCAGATCCGTTTTCGCTCACTCTTGTATTTAAAAATGTAATCAGATATTAGTCTGAGACAACATGATAGAGTCCTGGTAAAGTGCTGTGGTCTCGCACCTTTAGGGATGAGGGTCGGATTTCTGCCTTGTGTGTGTGTGTGTGTGTGTGTGTGTGTGTGTGTGTGGTGTGTGTGTGAAGTTTCCGTGTGTACTCCAGAGCAATGGGTGTACACCGCCCAGTGCTCCGGGTCGTCTGGGATAGGCTCCAGTTTGGAGTTTTATTCCATATCACATAATGTTAAAAGCATGCAGTGTCCTCGTCTTAGGGGGAGACGTGTCGGTGGGACATAGTTTCATTACTGCTATGCTTTTGACGCGACACCTTTTGCACACTTTATAGAATTCACACCTTTATTTACAAATTTCCTTGCACATTTACCACACTTGCTTACTCATTCTGTCCCTGACACACACACACACACACACACACACACACTACTCCATTGCAACCCATCCGCATACCTGATCAAAGCTTCTCTTCCTAACACCTACACCTGCGCCAACCTTTATCTGAGTCACAGGGCTTTTTGTGGTTTTGCTCAACAAAATGAGAACGTCACCTTCGGGCCAGAAGACATGATTAATACCCTGTAAAGCACCAGCAGGAACTCTAGCTTGGCGGATTGTAATTGTAATACTCTACTCTGTGGAGTAAGGAATAAATGACTCGTGCTGCGCGAGGCTGAATCGTGCCGTGTTGCCGTTCTGCGCGGAGACTTGATTATTTTACTGTTCTTTAACAGACAAATCACAGTTTTACTTATTCAGTTGAAGTTACATCTGTAGTTGTGGAATGTCCATGAAACAAGATCGTTCCAGTTCTTACTTACATCATACCAGCTGTTCCTTTAACACCAGCCTCCCTTTCCTCTCTCAGGAATCAGGAACGGCTTGTGAGGTTTAGCAGGCAACTGCAAAGTGTAAACAAGTCCTGCTGACACTGGAGACTCCTTCCATGAAACGTCTCATCAGCCATTATGCATAGAATTTCTTTCTTTTTTTTTTTTTATCTTCTGAAAGAGCGGTTACTATGGAAACAATATCGTATTACAACAAGCAACTTTATTCATCACCACCTTCTGACCAATCAGATTCGAGAATTCAAAAGCACGCTGTAATGAGGAGYGTTCAAATCAAACCGGGACTTTTGATGTGTGCAGAATAACAGAACACAGTTATGAGAGGGAAAAAAAAAATCCTTTTATTTCTCCGGTGCTACACTAATGCACTTATCGTAGAAAGTTTACTCAGTACAGCGGAGACATGATCTGAAACGCCGGCCTCCCAGRAACTCCAAATGTGTAGAAGTGGCTTGGAGTGAGGGCTGTACGGGGGACGTGGTGATAACTCTCAGCTGGCTTCCTGTAACGTTGCTGAATGATTGTGTGTACAGTTCACTCAGAGAGATGCGTCTCTTTCGCAAGTTGAAAACAAGTTCGAAAAACAATCTGCACTGTTGACTCTTACAAGTCCTGGATTGACTCGAACGACCCCTAATAGAAGGATTCACAGTTTTTTGGGTCCTGCTCTGTACTCTGAAATGTTTATTGGAATCACATCTAAAGTCTAACTCTTTGTGCTCTTTATTTCCAGGATACAAGATGTGACGAATGGAAGCCACACTATATGTAAAACCGGTACGTCTGTGTGTTTGTGTGTGTGTGTGTGTGTGTGTTTCCACATCATACTTACTTCATGCTTAGTAAATTACACTCTTGCTAAATTCAGGGTGTGTTCACACACTGGAGTTCATGTGCTGAATCGAGTCAGGACAAAAATAAATGGACACATCTCTCAGCAGAACGGATGTGTGACGTTGCACAATGAGTGTGTAGTTCTGTCGTAATTCCTAGAAACACACCCACAGTCGAACCTGGAAATCAACTCGTGTATGAGCCAAGTGTGAAAAACCCTGACATTATTTCCCTTATTTCCCACCGTGAATACTATGAACTCTAATTAGCTAAAAAAAAAAAAAAGATTCCTCATATACACTGCCTTGCAAATGTATTCACACCCCTTGACCTTTTCCAGATTATGTCTCGTTACAACCACAAACGCAAATGTATTTTATTGGGATTTTATGTGATAGACCAACACAACGTGGCACTACTGTATGATTTCAAAATCTGTACTCCGCCCCCTTTACTCTGATCCCCCTTAACCAAAATCCAGTGGAAATGATCACCTTCAGAAGTCACCTGATTAGTAAATAGTGTCCACCTGTGTGTCTTTAATCTCAGTATACAGTAAATACAGCCGTTCTGTGAAGCCCTCAGAGCTTTGTTAGAGAACATTAGTGAACACTCAGACTCATGAAGCCCAAGGAACACAGCAGACAAGTCAAGGGATAAAGTTTAAAGTGATAAACAAAAAAATCTCAAGCTTTGAACATCTCATGAAGTATTGTTTAATCCATCATCTGAAAATGGAAAGAGTCTGGCACGACTGAAAACCGACCAAGACATGGCCGTCCACCTAAACTCACAAGAGAACATTAATCAGAGAAGCAGCCAAGAGGCCCATGGTAACTCTGGAGGGGACACTCTCACACGGTCTGTCTCACTGTCTGTCTCACTGGCGGCTCTCTGTGAAAACCGCTTCGACAAATCTCATGTACATCTACAGTAGAATAAATAAAGACAAACAAGCCGATTGTTTAATTTAAAGACTAACTGGCACAATGTGCTGCACATCCTCAGTAACCTGTAGACTGAAATAAAAATCAAACAGTTCGTTTTTTGTTTTTTTCTTATATCTTATATATTAGAAAGCTTTACTGCAGATGCTGTGGATAAAACTGTATGCGCACTACGGTGACTTGGATTCCTACACACACACTGAGACTGTTGGCATGAAAAATACTAGCCTTGAGTAAACAGTCAGGTCATGTGAGACTACCCGAAGTCATGCGGCATTTGCACAATAAGCAAGCTGTCCCTCGGTCATGGGACTTCTCGGTTAAGTCTCCTGAGAGACCTGTACGTTATATTATTGCATAATATTGTAAGTTACTGACATTTTAGATTAGACCCTGTTTTTACCTGTTTGTCCTCATGTCCTTGACTGTGGGTTGTTTCCTTCACAGACCCAACGACCAGCATGATCCGGACGAGTGGCCATGAAGACTCTTTCATTAGCGTGTCTCAAGACTCTAAATTCTACCTCAAATGCCCCATGGAATCCCAGCATGCCTCATACACTTGGAAGCACGAGGACAGGACGATGGCGTGTGTCTCAACTGATCAGGAYTGCCTTTTACTGATCGACAGCATGAGCAAGAAGGACCAGGGACTGTACACATGCTTCGCTACTGAGAACGGATACGAGAGAGCGATCGTCAGTCAGCGGTTGCAGATGAACGCTGCCTCAGAGACGAGAGCAACTTTTAGCATACTAGCTGCAGCCTGCATTCTGGCCCTGATCAACGTCATCTGYTAGCAGTGTTTAGTGTGTGTTCTGGTCTTTCAGCTGCTCCAAGCAAGGAACCATCCGGTCCAACCTTTCCATTTTATCCGGRCTTGGGACTGGCACTGCATCCAGGGACTGGGAATCGAATCCACATGGCATCCAMATAGCATCGAAACCTAGCATCTAGCACTGAGCCAGCAGTGCCCTTCCTGCTGTTTCTCAAGCGCTCATCTTCCTGTTCCTGACTGACCACATCACACAGCATTTGTTAAACCCGAGCTGCATTACCTGACCCACGAGACCAGGTTTTGATTAAAACCAAATGTGGGTTTAAACATGTGATTCCAAATGAACTACAACCAAGACCATTTCATCCACCTGTGAAAAAGACTTCAATAATGAAAAAGACTGCAATATTTATGTTACACTGTATTTTTTACTATACAAAGAATGCAATTAATTTTATTACAGAAATAAATTCCTTATATTTGTACTAAGTGCTTTGCCTTGTCCATCTGTAGAAAAAAACAAAAAACAAACAAAAGCAGTGTGTATGAAACGGGTATGAGTGTGTAACACAGCCAGCATGGGTGCAAGGTGAGACGACGAAATGTGCTTGGGCCCGCTCATCGCCCCTCAACCATATTTCTTCAAATTCTGTTCATAAGGATTCATATGTTTGAAAGGTCAGATGAAAAGATTTTTTAAAAACTAGTGTTAGTACACGTCATTGAGTTTGTAGAAATAGTTAAAAGGTTAAAGTTAAAAATAATCTGATCAGCTTTAACGTGATCAATGATAGTATTATTTCAGGTCTGTCTGGTTTTCTGTACGGCAGAACTCTCTGTCTAACTCATTATTATAAAAACATAAAGATTTGTAAGGTCGAGTATTTTATCTGTTTATGCTAAATTGTACTTATTTATACAAGTTTTTCTTTTCCAAGTTTTTCTTGCTGACTGATTAATCCAAAGCTGATACCTTTCTATACAGTATAGCTACTCATACTGTAGGTAAGTAAGTTTTCCTGTGAGCAGCCATGTTGATTTGATGTCACTCTGTACTTATTCTGTAGGAACTCTGAATAAGTTGACACTTCGTTTCAGTTGCATTTCATATTACAAAAAAAAAAAATCTATTTTTCCAAGCACGCTGTACAGTATAAAATGTATAATAATTACATCTTTAGTGAAAAGTGCAAATGATATATAAATATTTAGTTTATAAAAGCCTCTGCATTATTTTTTGTAGAAGGTGATGTTAGCACTTTTATTAATACTGTATAAAGTATATAGTAAGATATTATTTTGATACTAGTAAATAATGTATTAATAATAAGCAGTAATTACTAATAATCAATAATTCTTTCTATATTTGGTTATATTATTGTTGTTTTTGGAGTGATGATGGTGATGATGGTGTCGGGGATATCACCCAGCTCTGCCTGTGCAAATGAAATGAAATGATACGTACAGTAGGTGACATCAGAATCCTGCAAATGAAGATGTTCTGTTAGATGTATGTATGAAATGGTATATACAGTAGTCTCATCCTCAAATAGTTAGATTTGTGCAGATTTGAACCAAGTACAATGTTCACATCCGGTGTTAGTCTCAATCAGGATCTTTTGATCCTGGACCATTTTGAAATCTGAAATGTTTAAAATGTTGACAGCTGTGACCTGATTGGTGTTTCACTTCTACGTGAGATGATTTTTCTGGGAAGTGGCCGCAGACAGGAACCGAAGTTGCGAGCAGGGAAGTGATGATAGATCAGAACACACACACACACACACACACACACACACACACACACACACACACTGTACACACACTGTAGGACTGATCTAAGGATTGGGTTGAGCCAATACAGGACATGATCAGTTGTCTGGAGTCTGTGTCTGAAATGGAAGAGGTTTAAAACCAAAAAAAAAAAAAAACAGGAAACGAGGATGATGAGCGAGTAAGACAAGGGTTATTACTCATCAGATTCCTTTTACGGATTACTATTGTATGTGGGGAGATTAATCCTGGACAGCTCAGCTCTGGGTTAGATGAGGTTTTGGTTTAAAACAGATGAGTAAATGTGAAACATAATCATCCATAAACAAAAAGAAAGAAATTCCTTGTAAGTCTTCTGTAAGTCTAATGTGTATTATTACACTATTGAGGTTGTGTAAATATGGATGTGAGAGCAGAACACACCCACATTCGGATATCATTTCCTTTAAAGTCTTGTAAAACCTTAAAATAAGCATGTTTTAAATACTCTTATGGAGCTCTGCGGCCAGACTACGTTTTTGCGATGATGATGTTAAGACAATGAACACTGCTGACAACATGATGATTAAAAGATATTTTGGTGAACAATGACTCCTATGTCATGACCACAGGCCTGTGGAAATAAACATTTGCTCTCATTCTCATTCTTTCAACACGGCTAAGCAGAAAATGTCTCCTTGCCGTCCCCAATCATGACCAGCATCTGGCCGAAGAAAACGTCACACGCTATGATATCATGAGAGCGCTTTTGAGCTTTAATTACACACACACTGTGGTGTCCGGTTCATGTGTGAAAATGATTCCTCATGCTCCCAGAACCTCTCTTTCACACTCTCGAGTCCTGGAACATGGCCGTGCCGTCAGGGAAGGAAAGCCTCCATAGATGTGATGAACTGGTCATCATTCAGTACATTCAGGTCGTCAKCCGAGTTTGTTTTATTGCCGAACAACATTGCCGAGCCTAGACCTGAGCACCTGAAGCAATCCCAGACCATAACACTGCCTCCAGAGACGTGTACAGTGCTGGGTTCCCCTCTGACCCTGACACACTCATCTCTCTGGAGTATGATCAATCTAAACTCATCAGGTCACATGACCTTTTTCCAAACGGAAGTCTTTTTTTTCTGATGAGTCTCTCTGACTCGATAGTGTGTGTGTGTGTAAGTAGATGCTCATACTTTCACACAGCTCTGATTTTAAATGATGTAACTTCACCAGTCATTACTAAGCATTTAATGATGATCTCATTCAAGATCCCCCCCCCAACCACATTATTTGCCTGTGAATATGGTGGTCAGTACAGTAATATCTTTCCGGGTTTTAAAATATGTTGGAGAGGTCTTAACCCTATCTCCCAGTCATCTCCTTTGGGTTTTCTGTTTTTTTTTTTTTCTTTCTTTCTCATTGCTTGATGCAGGACCTTCCAAAATGTGGTGATGTCACTATGATGCTCTGAATGTCTCGAGCTCGGATTACCTGTACCATTTGTGCAATTTCATTCTTTTCCATTTCCATTCCAAGTGCTATATCTGTATATTTATTATTTTAGTGCAATATACAACTTACAGTGTGCTATATTTCATTATATTTTATTTTTTAATTAATTTAATTTTCCTTCTCTAATCTATTACCTCTTTCCTTTCTTCCCAGTAAATAAATGAAATCAACTGTAAAAAAGACAAAGCAATGTTCCTCTGGGCTGAATAAAGTTATTTGAATCTTGAATCCGAAAGGGGGCGTGTCCGAATGAAACCGCGCTTCAGGGCTTGTGTCAATTAGTGATGGGAAGTTTGAATCATTTTAGTGACTCGGTTCTTTGAATCTCGTTCATCAAAATGAACGAATCTTTTTTTTTTAGTCATTTAGTTCATTTCGTTCTTTTGACCAGAAATAAAATAAAATGTTAAATTTTCAAAAAACAGACCCCCAACACGCCTACATGCACACATTTATAGTTCCAGTAATGAAAATATTACAATGCAGCTAAGGACATATCATGATACACAGAATGAGCAGCTCACCATCATATATTCTAGTCCCAGTCATTTGTACTATTGGATCTATTGCACTTCATAGCGTCTCTGGGAGTCATGTGACAAAAGAACGAACGACTCATTTCTGTTTCCTGTACATAACCTACAGAGGTTTTGTGATGATTTGCGCATGCAGATTACCAGTACCAGTTGCGCAATTTCATTCTTTTCCATTTCCATTCCAAGTGCAATATCTGTATATTAATTATTTTCAATGCAATATGTAACATACTTTAACTTACTGTGTGCTACATTTAATTCTATTTATTTAGCAACTGTAACAAAAACAAAGCAATTTCCCTCTGGGATTAATAAAGTTCTTTGAATCTTGAATCCGAAAGGGGGCGTGTCCGAATGAAGCCCTGCTTCGAGGCTTGTGCCGGCTCCCTGAGAGTCACGTGACCAACGCCGAACTGAATCACTATTTTGGAGATTATCGTCCTTAATTCGAGATTAATTTTTTTGCATTTCACAATGAACTTTACATTTGCTTCTTATATACAGTGTATATATATATTTTTTTATGTATATTTATAAAATATCTTTTGGTCTAGAAATGTTACGATCTAGTTGCTTTACAGAATTCGTGCACTAGGCGGCAGTACAACGAGCCCCTGAATGAAATGACTAGAGATGAGAAACTCGGATCAATTAACGGATCCGACTCCTGAATCACGCACTAAACGGATTCGGTCTCTTGAGTCCTTTGAGTCACTTGAGTCAGTAGAGATTCTGACTGCATTGTCCTGTGGTCTCTCCACTAGAGGGCGCTCACCGAATCCTTGGACTCATGAACACACACACAGTCCAAGGATCCCACTGTTTCAGGTTTAGATAAATCAGGACACGTACAGTATTTTGAGTCTTTTTTTTTTGTGACCATAAAATGTAAATGACAGAATAAAAAAACTAATGCAAATATTTATTTTAATGACAAATGCACATATAAGTGTAGACAACAATATATAACGAATTAATAAAATAAATAGATCCGAGGTRTGTGATATTTTTATGGGTTATAAACGAATAGACTATCTGATATAGTTTTTAAAAGTTTTACATAGATAAAAAAAACTATGGAGGTAAGGCCGGGATTTCAGCTTGAGTTTTCATGCATATAATACAGTCATTGTATACATTGAGCTCAAGCATCACACCGTTAGCACTTTTAGCATTAACGTTCTGGTGACGTGATGTGCTGGAAACCGGCCTGATGTGATACAAATGCCAGAGCTTTTTTCCATTCCAGTTTGTCATAATACACATCTACACCACACCAACATGTAACAAATGTGTTCGGTGTTAATAAAATCAGATTATAGAGCACTACGTCTAATCACACAATATTGTAAAGGTGAAACCGCTGCGATTTATATCATTTTGATATGGATTATGCCCGTTTTTACCAGGTCCCTCCACTAGGGGCGCTCAACGAATCCTCAGAATCCACCGAATCCTTGTACTAATGAACACACACCGAGTCTCCCGGATCAGACAGTTTGACTCCGCCGACTCCCTCGGTTCAGATGAATCAGACGCCGCTATTTTGAATCTTTCACGTTTCTGACCTGCAGGAAGTTTTTTTTTTTAAATAACTCAGCCACTTTTTCCTACAGTTACTAGGTAACAGTTACTGAGAACAACTGAATTGTGTAATTATCGGTTTATATTTATGTATGTTGTTGTTAGCAACAAGATAACTTAGGACTCAACTGATCCGAGTAGATGAAGAGGATTCGTGAGTCATATAAAGAGTCGGGTTATTTAACCCGGATTCGCTCATCTCTAGAAATGACCCTTTTGGTGAAACTATTGTCTGAGAGGAACAGGCTTAACCCCAGTATCACTACCGAAATGTTCACTTTTTATTTATTTATTTTTGTCACGGCAGTGTTAGAAACAATGATCGATTAACAAAACAAAAAGTACTATTGTGGCATTATGTACTGTAGATCATTCACTCATTCAACAGCGCTTTATCCTGCACAGGGTCACTGGGGGCTTGTGAGCGGAGTTTTTTTTTTTAAAGCGCCACATTTACTTTTTGGTTTATTTCTATAATKAATTTTTGTTGATCATAAAAACTGATACTTATTTTATATAAAAAAAATTTTATATATAAAATTTCTTTTCCTAATATCCACATGAATGAAATCATGACGCATCACACACCAGATTAAGATATAATGTAAAACTTTATCATAACCGTAGACATGGAAAGCCCTGAGAACCACAGATTTAATATTACTGATGTGAACAAACCTGAATGTCAAAAAAAAAAAAAAAAAATCAAATCTGACACTTTTGATTCTACTAATAAAAATTCCATAAAATTGACCTCATGGGCATTTAATGCAGTGTAGGAAAGCCCTGAGAACCACAGATTTAATATTACTGATGTGAACAAACCTAAAAAAAAAAAAAAAATCAACCAAACTAGTTTTTTTTTCTTTTTCCGGGAAACAAAGTGCTCCACTTTCGAATACAATCAGCACACACCAGTTTCACAAGCATTCACATGGGTCTTGTCCTAAATCTCATTTTAATTAGAAGAAGAAATAAAAACCAACATCAGTAATATCATCGTTATAAGTCTATCAATTATATCAAGAACATCATTAGAATATAATAAACAGTACAAAAATATGCACAAAGACCATTGTTCAGTTTTCTGAATTGAGCTTTAGGCATTTAAAAAACAAAAAAAATAAACTGAAACTAATTAAACTAGAAGACAAATGAGGTATTCCATAAAGCACTTGCATATGCATGTATAATACACAGACAGATGTGGAGTTGAGGTGAAGTGGTGAAACAGCTGCTGCTGACATTCCTGAGTGATAAACGAGAAAGGAGGAAGAGGCGACTGCTTTCGACAGCCCTTGCTGACTCCCCCCGATGATGCAGACATTTCGAGGAGTGTGTAGTGTAGTGTGCAATAGGACGATTACTCAACAGGAACACACTCAACCCTGAGGACAGCAGGATCACTGTGGATCGACTCATTTCTTGTACGAGTTACAGTCAGACTAATAAAATTCATTATTGCTGCTGTATATTTGCTAAATGGAAAGCGGCGGAGTCTCAAATTTGCACCAATCAGATAAGGAGTATGAGGACGCGTTATAAAGTTTTATGCTGTTTACATTCACGTCAGAGGATACGCAGACCCTGATGACGTTTCGTACACATTTGAGGCTGCGATCCGATCTCAAACCACACCTGAACATGACACAGGATGTAGTGAAGTATTCAGTGATTACCTGGACAGGTTAAGCCAAAAGTCTTGCCTGACTAAAGTACATCTTAGTCAATAACTCGGCGTTGACGCACGGACGTGTCTCATTATTTATCAGGCATTTCTACATCTTTATACATTTGAGACGGCAATGCCTTCTGGGATTGAGTGATCCTTTGAAGCTGTTTTGCCTACGCAACGAGACGAATGTGTTAGAGCCTGTAATCTGAGAATTTGTTGAAAGAGATATCATCAGTGTATCAGGTAGTCTTTTTGCCAATCGCCATGACAACAATCGTGATAAGGATCGTGAAACGATCACGCCCTCAGACGTTTCCTGTAATTTAAGAAATTTGGCTCAGTTGCTGTAACGATGATGTCAGTGTCGGATAACTCAAGAGTGCCGATTGTCACGGCGACTGCAGTTATTGAGACTGCAGTTCCAATACGTTTGACACTGCAATCATTTTGGGGGGAATGTTTCACTCCTGAATGTCTGATTACAGGGAGGCGGATTTGATCGATCGGGATTTGCTGAACTAAAGTCCTGGTACATCTGCACAAGGAAGGAGGAGGCAGACGAGGGCGTGGTCCAAAGACAGTCAAGCAACTTATCACACACACACACACACACACACACACACACACACACACACACACACACACACACACACACACACACACACACACACAATATCCCATTATGTAAACTGAATACACTGTGTTTGAGCACCACCTAGAGGCTGGCGATCAGCAGAACACCTGGCGGCTACGGACTGAGGATGATAAAGTGACTAATGTAAAGTAACTGTTACAACCTGATTATCTGATGTGCAAATGATCTGAATCTGTCTCTCTCCCTCACACACACGCACACACACGTAAAACCAGAAAGTCTTTAAAATCTACTAAAATATGTATAACCTGTAAGACCAGTTTAAAAATAAAAAAATAATAAAGTTTATAAATATGCCTGTGTCTCTGATGCTGATTGTATTTTGTGCAGCTGGACTTTAAAGTTTTCTTCAGTTTGATAAACAACAAAAACAAAACCCAAACAAAAAAACAAGAAAAGAGCCTCGACATTCTGTTTTTAAGAAAGCCGTCCTGGTCTCTCCGGTAATTAAGGCAACTACAGCGTCCTCGAACAGCAGCGGTTATTCTTTTGAGCGCAATTTTCTCCCTGACTGTTTAAGAAATAATTTTAAAAAAGGACACCATAGTGAGACTCACTGCTGTAAACTGCTCCATCGGGGAAAAATAAAAAATAATGAGAGATTCACAAATTTCATCACAGTTCCAGATCAGCAGCATGGAGAAGCACGACGCATGTACAAGCTGCTAAGCGAAGGGTAAAGGAGGTGAAGTTTCAGGAAGGACGGCATGAGACGTGAGGCGTTTGGCAAAATGTAGCCTACTTCCTGAGAGTTTAGAGAGAGAACAACACTACATGGTGGTTCACCTTTGGGCACCTTCAGTGTCTTCGTATTTGGGGAAAAAAAAAAAAACCTCACACCTCACATCTACATTTCGAGACCTCTGCTTAATTCATCTTTCAAACTAAAATTTAATAAAATCATTACTAGCAAAGAGAAAAGAAAAAACTAAACAAAAAACATAATCAGCTCTGTTCCTCTCTGTCCAAACACCATCTTTACTTATTCGATGCCAAGATCCTGGTGCTGGTTCTAGAGTCGGGAGCACGAGTAACTTCAAATAGTTCTGGTACTGTCTAACACGCAAGAACACCAGAAGAAGAAGAAAATGTCTAGGAAAAAAAAAACAAGCTGGGAACGTGAAGTGATTGCATAGTGGGTTGTAGGAAATCCATTTTGTTTACTAAACAATGCTTTTTTTGCTTGCTCTTATGTTATGATATCGCAAAGTACCTGACGAGCCAAACAATTCTGTTCTCGAAGGCCCGGTTTTTACTTTTGTTACTAGTTTAACAATCTCTAAAACATTTGATTAAAAAAAAAATGTAAAAATCCTAAACAGAGCAACGTTCTGAAAAGCAGCTCATGGTTCCCTGAGACAGCACCGGCACCAGAACCAAGTCAAGACAAAAGAAAAAAAAAAAGGAATCTTCATCCTACAAACATGGCATCCATAGAGTTCAATGCTGGAGTAAACATGATGGTGTCAAATTCACTGAGAAAACACCTGATGTCAGACAGAAAGAACAGAAAAGAAATTAAGAAAGAAAGAAAGAAAGAAAGAAAAAGCCAGCTGCTCTTTGGTATCTAGCTGTGCAAGAGATCCAGACCGCACCACCGCGATGGTCCGAACACAGAACGGATCTGATTCGGGAATCAAGAATGATTTTGCTCAAATCTGGTTTTGTGTCACGGGATACGTTAGTGTCTCCATCAGAGAGCATGAGGTACTTCTCAAAGAGAGAGGGGAAGAAAAAAAAAGTCTATCACTCTGTTTTACTGACTGTAAAGTACTTCCTGAGAAAAGCTGCCTTCCCACAACGAGAGGCAAATATCAATGAGATTTACATGATGAGATTACACATCCTGGGGGAAAAAAAACAATAAACAACAACAACAAAAAACTTAACTAGCACTAAAACACACCCTTTAAAAGCACAAAAAAAAGTGACAAGACTGAGACTCTCAGCTTCTCTAGACTATTTAAACCAAACTCCTAATCTATTCCAGCGTCTCGTCGGTGTGCAGGTTCGAGAGTGTCCGGCTGATATCCGGTCGCCCAGACGATGATTGTCCTACAGCATTATATAGTGACCGCGCTCTCTTAGCTGGACGCGCTCGGAGCGGCCGTTAGAGCTACGCACGAGTTACAGTACGCTGGGTGTTTCGATATCAATAAAACATCATTCAAAAATAAAATCTAATTATAATAATAAAAACATTTTAAAAAAAGATGAGAAATCCACAGCTGATTGAAGATGAGGTAGGTCGTGAGCTCTAACCCTCACAACACTCACAAACTGTTTTCCCGAGTCCTGGCCTGAAATGCCAAGCTTACGGACAGGACGAGAAACGTTGAGGATGAGTAGCATTACACAGAAATACTGCGCTCATTCCTGAGAACACCACACGTTTTACTACTGGACAGTTCCTCTTATGTTAGTGAGGTATATTATCTGGTACTGTTCACTACTGAGAGGTTTGGACGGCACTGCTGAGTGGAAACACACACCGCTCGTGAAGTCCAGCTGCATTTTTAAATTATTTTTTTATTAAGCTAAACCTTTCAACTCTAGTTTTGCAGTCGTAGTGTGTCCGAGCACAACATCATCTTTTCTTTCTCTAGCTCTCCTCTGTGTTTAAATGAGCCTAAGCCTTTGTTTATACCCGTGTGTGTGCGCACGCGCGTGCATGTGTGTGTGTGTGTGTGTGTGTGTGTGTGTGTGTGTGTGTGTGTGTGTGTGTGTAGTGCAGTTAACACTCGAGCGAATGTATCGTGAGATACTCTCAAATCACATTTGCCAATCTCGAACTAATGATGTTCATTCATGGATGAATTTACATTAAATATGATTGAAAAATGCTTTCTAATATTTTATGGTTTTTTTTCAATAATGACATTGTTCTGTTTTAAGACGTACAGCAAGCTGGAAATGTTTTTTTTT
>QMIH01000474.1:170319-200919 GCA_003987875.1 Clarias batrachus | reverse complement strand
TCTGACCCAACTCCCTGACCTGTCTCTCTCTAATCTGTCCCAACTCCCCGACCTGTCTCACTTTCTAATCTGTCCCAACTGCCCGACACTCTCTAATCTAACCCAACTTGCATCAGAGTCAAATTCAGTCAGAGAAAGTATGTTTAAAAAGTGATGCTCCACACCTTGAATGACATCAGCGCAGGCTACATTTAGTCCTGCTGCTGTTAGATGCATTTATGAGGCGTCTAATGATCACAGATTTCATCTATTTAACTCCAGCGTGGCATGTCAGGTCTAAATGATTTTTCATGCGAATATAATAGAGCTCTTTGTCTGTGAGTGACACTGGTAATTTACTGTACACAGTTACCAAACGCCTACACCCAGAATTAATTACATGTGGAACAAAGGCGAGCAGAATAGAGCGGTGTACACAACAGTGCTTATACAACTCTCTGGCTGAAATAAACAAGTCCAGGGAGACTGGCGAACACGAGCACCAGACATGTGGTTTAAGAGTGTTGCTTTACATTAATGCCATCCAGTGTCCTGTGCTTTTGAGTAACAGATTAGATCTTATTTTTTTATTTAGACTCAAATTAACGTGATGTTTTTAGCTTCTATAACAAGAATGAACTTGTTTTATGGAAGTGACACAGCACTGAAGGTAAATATAATTGGATTCAAATTGTTGTGGTTAAATAGAAGCCAGTAAACACTTTGGTGCATGGTGTTACAGGAAGTGAATCAGTTTCCCAGGCTTGTGACAGCAAGTCCTTTAAATTAAGCGGGATCACATCACCGCATTGTTAAATATTTTCCAATAACATCGCGACTGCAGCGTTTTATTCCTTACATAATTTAAAACCCTAGGACTCGGGCCACTGCAACGTCACGCCAAATAAACACCATCAGTTTCCTAATGATCAGATGAGAAGAACGAGCCATTCTGAAAAAAAAGGTGCTTAATAAAAATAAAACCTCTCTCAGCACTTCTGTCCTCCTTCCACGGTGACCTCTGACCCTGATCAGATCAATAAATCAATCATGTCAATACACTGCTCCAATTGCAGGATATCGTTTGAGGGAATTAAAAAAGGGGAGGGTGACAGAAGGCCTGGTGAAAGCAGAGACAGAATCATACCGGGTTGGTAACCTGAAGCGGTCTTTTGTCTCTCTTTCTGTGTGTGTAGGTATGTGTGTAGGTGTGTTCTCTCACTGTGTGCGGAGTGTAAAGGCAGCGCTGGTGATGGAGGTGGGCAAGTTGAGGCCCTTGGTGATTTCTCTCCAGATCTTCTTGTTGATCACCTCCACCAGGCCTCCTTTCTCCGTCACCAGCTTGTAGAGCATGTAGAGATCCAGCACCTGCTTCGCCATGATGGGGATTCGGTTCACCGGGGTTCCTGTGCGCGCACACACACACACAATTTTAAAGTCTGGAGTAATATCTCACAAAGATGTTTCTCAGAAAAGATCATATTCAGAAAGCTGTGAATGCAACACACATTCTAATTTTCGTTCAGGGTTTTATCTGACTTATCTGAATTTAATCTGGTGTAACTTTTGTCTGGTGTAATGTCTGAGTTTTGTCTGGTGTAATGTCCAGTAGTTTTCTATAATTTTGTCTGATTAACATCAAATTGTTCTAATTTGGTTTGGTGTATTTTCTGATTTTATTATTTTTTTTGTTCGTTTTTTTATCTGGTGTAACACCTGACTTTTCTTTGGTGCAATGTCTGACTTTTCTCCGAGGCAACATCTGATTTTTGTCTGGCGTAACATCGGACTTTGATCTAGTGGAATGTCCAGTTGTTTTGTCTAAAGTTTTGTCTGAGTAACATTAAATTCTCGGATTTTTGTTTGGCACAATCGTCAGACTTTCATCTGATTTACTCTCAGAACGTCCTCCGGTCCATTTGTCTGCATTTTGTCTGATCATCTTAATACAAGTGATTGGGGAAAAAATACAAATAAAATCTAATCGGTTTATTTCCACTAAATATCACATTTTAATGCACTTTACTTTGTGTAGAGTTTAGAGTGAAGTCCTTTACAGTTCTAAAGCCCTGAGAGGGGTGAAGAGCACGAGAAACATATTTAACCACGCCGGCATGACCTCACACGTGGCCTTCGCTAACACGAGCACAAACACAGACCTCATGGTGAGAGAGGAAGGTATAAAGCGCCCCACACACACACGCGCCCCTTCCCCACAGAGACACGGATTAAATGAGAAGTTTAGCAGCTTCACTAATACCCGGGCCACAGGGGGGCACTCACAGAGAGACACAGCGCTGTAATGTCGATTATTTGAAGGATTGTGAGACACACACACACCCTGTCTTTGTAAGGCATGTAGGTGTGGCTGTGTGTGTGTGTGTGTGTGTGTGTGTGTGTGTGTGTGTGTGTGTGTGTGTGTGTGTGTGTGTGTGTGTGTGTGTGTGAGAGGTGTAATGCTACGTCTAATCTAATCCCATAGCCCTTGGGAACGTTCCGCCCTCAGACAGGCGAGCCGCTAGCGCCTCCTCGACAGCAACKTGATCATCTGAGAGGCTTAGAGCTGATCTGACTAATGTCTTCACTTAGTCACGGCTCGGTCCTGATTGCCTTTTATCTAAAACAYGAGTGTGTGTGTGAGCGTGTCTGTGATATTTGCTTATATCTCACTGTTCTGACACAGTACGAGACATGACATGTTACACAAGTCAAAAAATTAAATACGCAGGACGTCAGAGACACTCTGGAGAGCAACCATAACACTACAGGGGGGTTGATAAACCCCCCTACACACACGCATACACACGCACGCACACATAAACGCACAGAGTGCAGATAAACCAGTCTCAGCCAGCCTGGACTTACATAAGTCTTCATAAAACCACCTGAGTAATAAACTGTATACATAGTGATACAGACACAGCAGGGATGGGCCATGTGAGGGACCTGCAGTATTACAACTTACAAAACACCACGAATCACAACACACACTTGACAGATCCAGAACATCCACCTGCACAACGTAGACAAACGTGTCGGCGCTGGAGCTGTGGATCACATGTTTACTGCCCGATTTAAATCTCATGCAAGTATTAAAAATAATTAAGAGTAAATAATAATGTGTAGATTGTGCAGTTGATTGTTTAAACAGTCACGTCTCAAAGCACTAATTGAAAAAAATAAAAATAAATCAACATTTCACACTCCGGTCAAGTAGGTGGCGGTATTGCACCGACCGTGCATGAACTCAAAAGAAGAAGACGGTAGTAATATTCACACAGAACAAGAGTGTGTGGGGAGAATAGGACAGGTTTGCAGAAAATCATAAATCTCCTATATGTCTGCTATTGTCTCGACATTCTCATTTAGTCAATTAAACACATTTTTCTTCCCATCCTATATAGTTAAAAAAAATAGTTATTTCTCTTTATTTAGTTGGTCTACTCTGCCTACTGTTATTGTTTATTTGTATATTTGTTTGCTTCTATAACTTCTATTTAACTGTGAAGTTTTTTTTAAATCAATAATTTATCCCCAAATATTAGTTTTAAAATTAATTTTTTGTGATTTAATATTTTTTTTAAAAAGGAAGAGTTTGTATTAATTTATTTAGTTTTAAAGAATCTTGGATCATTTAACAATTGCAAATAACGTACATACATGTGAATCGATTGAGAGTTTATTAAAAAAAAATTAAAAAAAAACTAATCGATACAGTGAATTGAATAAAAAATATGTAAAGAAATATTTTAAATTAATTATAAATCAGAGATCAAATATATTACTACTATTATTTTTTTTCAAGGGCTGTAGCTATCGAATATTTTAGTAATCGAGTATTCTACTAAAAAAGTAATCGATTAATCGGATAAAATGCACTTTTGCTTAATTAAACAGCAATGTAAAATATGTACAAGAGAAACAAAGATTAATTAGTTTTCTTTTTAGAAAAATCTACTTTTATTTATTAAATGGATACAGCATAAAAAATAAACAGTCATTATTCACAATACAGGGAATAGCTTATACTATGCGGTTTGACTTGCAGTGAGATGCGGTGTTGGGCACCGTGAGCCGCCGCGACTACCCCCCGATGTAGTAGGTGAGAGAGAAGTATTAAAGTTGACTGCGATTAATTAAGTGCATTACAGCACCATACATTCTTATTTTAAAGCGTTTTCTCGGATGCAAAAAAATAAAAAATTTCAAATGCCTTTAAGGATCAAAAAAACTAAGGCACACAAAGTTGTGCAACTAAACTTTCAGAACTAAAATTTTCAAAATCTACATCTCAGACGTAACATAAGCCTTTACTGACAATTTCTGTCATTTTCTCTTGCTGCTTTCTTTTTCTCTTGGCCTCGCCGATAATTTTATCGCTCTCTTCCATTTTGCAGCCCGCAACAGAACGCTCCCTCAAATCAATCCACAACTAACTGTTTGTGTCTCCTTCCGCTTTGTGGGTGACGTAAGCGCTTCTTCTTCGTTGGTGTTTACTGGCCGCTTGCACCCAGAAGCGCACTGTGTCAAAAGCGTGCTGGTCAATAAATAATTGCGCAAAAACATTTTTAACGCAGTTATAAACGCAGTTTAACCCAGTATCACCAGTGTTCACTAAAATCCAGTGTTCACTTATATGATGTCATGTATGTTTAAAAAAATATAAATAAAAATTGCCGTACATTACCCTTCTATTGATACTATTGAGTTCTTGATGTTTAGATGATTATTTGTAAACCTCGCCCCCTTCTCGTCTTTGTTGTTCTGAAACCTTGCACGCCCATATATGGTCTTTTAAAATTAATTTTCATAATGCTTCTCGTCAGCCTTTATGTGGGTCTGCAGGTTTCACTAGTCATATTTAACCAATGAACAGGATTATTACCTTGTGAGTGACTAAATCCCTCTTCTAAGAGATGAGTCTACATATACATTATATACATATATACGGTAGGGAAATACCACGGGATGTACAGATTACGTGGTTAAACTTTCCAGCTATGCGAGTTGCATACTTTCTGTATACGTTCACATAAATACATACGTTTGCCTGATGCGCATTTGCTTGTGCCTGAGAGTTATGCAACATCCTGCTGTGACATGACCTTGCAGGTTTATAACACAACAACCCAGTTTGCTGGAATGCTAAGTTTTGTTTAACTGCTACAAAAATAAAGACGGTAGCGCTGATCTACCTGACTGTCCTGAGGATTAGTCTGAAGCCTAACCCGTGTGGTGCGGAGTGGTGCGGGTGTGTCTGTAGCGCAGGGTGTTTTTCCTCTCCTCTCATCATCATTACATAACCAGCTGTTCACACACACACACACTATTAAATGATGCTCTGGCCATCGAGTGTGCGTCAAGCGCAGGGGTCAGATGTCAGATTCGGGGTATTGACGTTCAAATTATAGTGTGGGTCAGCAGGAAACTGTTTGCGCGCGCGCGCACACACACAAACACACACACTCTTGCTTGACACACAAAGGTAGAGGACGAACAAAGGACCTTTTATAGGACACTACATCTTCATCATCATCATCATAATTGTTATGAATTATTGATGGAGAATAATCATCCAGAGCGTTCAGCTCCACTAACTAACTAACAACTCCACTAACCAGGAGCTTTACTTGTTATACAAAATGTCCACAAGAATATTTAAAAGGTTGTGTGTTGTATGTCACGTCCTCATTAGTCATATAATTCGGCGTGCTTTAAAGCTCAAATGTTTAGGACACAACCGAACTTTGCGGAAGTAACAATTCAATGTACAAACCTGATTAAGGTGTACGCTACGAGTCACTCTGACACATGTGATGAGATCGCACATCATGAGATATCACCGTCCAGCTACAAAGAAAGACACTGTCATTTAGTTACTTGACCAAATGGTCGGATTTAACTCCGAGCTTCGGTGCTGTTCAAGCGAGGACGCCATAGCATTCGACGGCTTCTGCCTAATGCCCGGGCACGGCTGCTCTAATTGGCCGCACCCCCCCACACACATCCCATAATGCCCTGCCCCGTTGATTTTCCCCCCGGGACTGGCCGATCAGGAGCTGAGAGATTAATGGCTTCGGGGGTCAGAGGTCACGCTGGCGGGAAACCCTGCAGTTGGGGCCCCGCAGGAGTATGAATCGCTTGGGAGGGAGAGGGGAAGAGGAGCGGGTTTGAGATACGACTACTGAGACCTGGAACAGGAAAAGTAAAGTGTAAAAGGTATTTTGAGAGAGAGAGAGAGAGAGAGAAAAATGTGAAAATGAGGGAGAAAACTATGAATAAAGAGAGAGAAGTATATACATAGAGGAAAAAAAGGGAAAGGAGGAATGAAAACTATAGGAGATAAAAAGTGAGGTGAAGAGAAAACTAAGATTGAGAAAGAGAAATAGAAAAAGAGAAAAAACTAAGAAAGACCGCATGAGAACTATACGATTATTATTGCTGCGATTATCATTATAAAAAAAGGAGAGCGTACAGTATATACATTATAATGTAACTAATGTAACTATATATAACTATCTATTCCTGTTATTTTCTTGTGACTTATTTCAAAGCTTTGCTAATACTAATGTAAATATTTGTCATGACCTTAGAATCTTGAGAGAGAGAGAACTGCTTATACTAGTAATAGTTATCAGTTAAAATGCTGCCTCTGACAGAGATAGCAGTATTAACTGTGTGTGTGTGCGCGTGTGTGTGTGTGTGTGTGCGCGCGTGTGTGTGCGAGAGAGAGTCATCCATGTCACCCATCACATGGCCATTTATAGTGGCCCACTTGTTGTCGAGTGTAAGACATTAATAGCTGGAGCTCAGCCCTGGATCAGGACATGCTCGCTGATCGGCTCGCACCTGTTCAACACACGCACACACTAAACAAGCACACACACACCCTAAACACTGCCCTAACTGAAGCTGGCAGCTGCTCGGCTCTACGGCCCGCTGTGATGCGCCTCTGACGCCGGAGCGCTAAATTAAATATGGCCGATTTCACGTTAGTGACATTCCTTAAATAATTAAAGCGCCGGGAGTGACCGGTGAGCGGAGCGGAGCAATTAATTTTTCAGTGAGCATGCTAGGCTGCCACTGAGGTGTGAGGTTACAGCGGGCGTCCTGTGCCTCCGTTACCTCCATCCGAGAACGAGAGAGAGAGAGTAAAAGAGAGAAAGAAAGAGTGAGTAAGATGGAGAGAGAATAGATGAGAAAGTAAGAGGAAGTAAGTGCAGTCAGGTCTTCAATCACGTTTTATTCCTTTTACAATTAAGTCATAGCGTAATTATGTTTTTTTTATCCATTTACAGTAAGATATAATGATGAATGTTCATGAATAAGTCAGTTCCTGAAGGTGGTGGTGTTGGTATCGCACCAAAAAAACTCAAAAGAAGAAGAAGTGATGCTCTCACAAAACTGAACTTTTGCAGAAGATGAAGGCGGTTTGTATTTCTTAGAAAAGATGTGGTACATTTTACAGTAGAATTTGACAATTTTAGACTATTTAATGTCATTACGTTGATTCTAAATCAAAAGCTGTGAATAAATTCAACAAACTAAATCGACCACTAAAAGATGGAGCAAATGGCACAGTTCTCACTCGGACACTGTAGACTCGCCGCGGAAATAAACACGTCCCCGTGTCGACGATTACATGTTTAGTTTTACGCTGCACAAAAATTATACTTRCATCACACAGCTCAATTACAAGATTAACACCCATAAGAGCCCAGACTCCTGTTCTCTCCTTTAAAGGAAATTATGAGGAGATAAAACTCCGAACACATGGAACACATTTGAAAGACAAAAGTTTAAGTGCCCTGTGTGACACTGTACATCAGAGCAATATTTTCTTCTTTTGTTGAACAGTGATTTAAAAAAATGCATTCAGAACAAGTTAAATATAAAATATATGATATGAGATAGTATTAAATCATTATAATAACTGCAGGATTAAACCTATTTTCTATAAGAAAAAAAGAAGAAGAAAAGAYAGCTCTGCCACATGTTACCCGCTACCCACCATTTTGAAAATGATGTCATGGATATACACACACACACATTCACAGATGGTCACATGACTGTGCCAGGATGTTCATTAGATGTCACTTCATGAGTTAAGGTCGATAACAGAACGTTTAGAGGGTTTAACGTTTAAAACACTTGTGCCACTGCGGGTTCTTACGAGATCTAAACTTTTTGTGAACTCGCTGTTGCTATAGCGACAATAACGTATTAAGTCTGTGATTCGTCTCACGGCGTACACTACAGGTCACAGCTGCTGTTCTAGATAAAGAAAAAAAACTAAAATCAACACCTTCTGACCGATCAGAATGGAGAACTCGGCAGCGCCCTGGATGTCACTTATCACTTACTTCTTGTATTCTTCAGCCCCATTCGCACGGGATTAGTGTTACCTGGTGACCTCTTATCATTTGTAATAACTGCGGAGATTGCCTGAGGTGTTAATCCCATGCGAATCGGACACATCTGAAATATTGTAAAGTAAAAACAAAGGTTTTTGTTTCCTGTGCGCCTTTTTATCCATCTTCCGCAAATAAAAAAAAAAAAAAACACAAACGGAGGCTGCGTTGGAGTGCGATGAAAGTACTGTATGTTGGGTGCTGGGTCATATTGTTATACAATAAACATACAACGATACAATGTGCGGAAAACAGAAAGCTGGAGAAAAAAAAAAGAAAAAAACATCGGAAGAATGAAAGCAAAAAAAGCTAAGAAAAAGACCAGATGGAGATGCAGGACATGTTTAGCAGCAAGCAGAAAGGAACAGATCACACTGCTAGACTGTTTTTTTGTTTTTTTTTTGCTACGTGTTTTTTAATCTTGACATCATATTGGCGAGTAAAATCGTAGGCTTCGCTTATCCCGTGCACCAGACAGGAAATTCAGACATGGGGGAGGGTGTCATTTCTAAAATCATACAGGAGGTCCTCAGATAATACTAATCCCGTGCAAACAGGTCTCCATTTTCACTGGACGGAGCTGCTAGAACGAAAGTTTTGTTCCTTTGACTTCTGGCAAGCCTCGGACGTGACGGGCTGCGGATTGAGCGAGACGTTTTATTACAAAATCAAAATCACAGGGTGGCACCGGATCCTGAGGCATCCAGGCAAGGACCTGCTCCAGCTGGTTTCTGTTTCATGATGGTTTGGACCCCCTCTGTCCTCAGCACCTGTCCCCCTCATCCTGGTGTCATGCTGGACTCCATGTTAACTTGGACGTCTTCTGTTATATTAAACTTCCAGGCGCCTCACGCACAGCACGTCTATGAAACAATCCCGGTCATCAGTTATCACCCAAATAAGGACGGGCTCCCCGAGACGGGTTTTATATACATTTATATATGCGAGATTTATAATTACGAGATTTATACACATTTATAAACATCTCGTACACATTTCCATCATTTTCCTTTGATTTTGTGAAGCTGCTTTAATGACTGTTTGTTAAAAGAGAATTCTAAATAATACTGAATTGAAATGGTATTTCTGTCCTCATCATACAGCCATACAACATTCAGAAACACACCTCTCTCTCTCTCTCTCTCAGTTCTTGTTATATACCTCGTACTGTCCAGGACAGTAGTCTGGTTTAGCAGGGAAGAGACATAAAAGGCATCGAGTGATGATAAAACAGGACGTTGCTATCTTTAGATTTTTTTTTTAACACCCCCTCCCCCTTTCCCTTTCTGTCTCTACAATAAGTTACTACACTGCACTTCTGTCACAGGAAACGAACAATACAGACACTCACGCAACACTGCCGGCTGTGAACACGCTGAGTAAAACACACAAACGCCTCGTGTCGTGTCACACTGCTGGCAAATCTCAGTAATTACTAGAGAAATCTAATGAGGTAACAGTGCCTCATCTTCATCCTGCCTCTTTTATTATTTTTGCTTTAAACAGCCACTTATTCCTTTCCTTCACTCATGACAAGCTGCTGTTTTTTGTTAATCTACAGTAAACTCAGGATGAGGTGTTTCTGTTTTGTTTTTTTAACCTTCAGGGAGAAGACAAGAGAAAGCTGTGAAATATCGCTAAGCTAGCCCGGCGACGGCTAACAGGCGACGTGGGGCCTCACGTTATCGTCGCTGTAGTGGTGTGATGGTATCACTGTGTGTGAACAACGTTCATGTTATAGATGCCAGGATGTGGCTTTCAAACCACACACGAGATGTTTTATTACTTCAGACTGGTATTGGAAACATCTCTGCTGTGAACTAGTAGATAAAAGAATTCACACGGACTATAAATTGCTGAGGCCGGAGTGCGAAGATCGTCCCTGGCGGTCTAGACTGTGTGTGTGTGTGTACGCGTTAATCATGTCACCTCCATCAGGACTTTCTGTAATCACTAAAGATGAAAGGAAATAATAAATAAACGCATTCAGTGATGCATCGTGATTCCTGTGTGGGGAAAATTCATGTATCGCCACACTGACCCCCAAAACCAATTTTGGGAAAAATATACAAGCGCACACACATTCTTAAATTTAGATATGTTTGTGTTTGAGGTGATAAAACATTGCAGTTCCTCTATAATACTACTTGTGGTGTGCTCTGTACTATTTACACATTGGCAGGCAGCGCAACATCCTGTGTGGTAAAAGTCTATTGTTTGCCATGTTTGTTTAGAATTGTAACAAAATCGAAAAAAAGAAAATTATACTGAATCAGGATGTTTATAAAAAAATACAATTATTAAAAAAAAAAAAATACAAATCGAATTGAACTCTGTATTGTGATAAAATTGTATCAGGTGACTCCTGGTGATTCATATCACTAGTAAATCACACATTTAATAAAAACATGTAATACTGATTTCATGATCAATTTTTACTCAATCGCTTATTTGATGTTTAGAATGCCAAAATGTAAAAAAAAAAAAAACTATAGAAAAAACTGTATGATTGGAATAATCGCTCTGGTTTGGATCAGGACTTGGCAAAATACTTCAGTGGAGTGTACTAAAACACCTGAATAATTTACTACGGCGATGCAGATAAACATATGTAAACTAGATCATAGTTCAACTCTAGATTTCTATACATAAACCTAAAAAAAAAAACTGTTATCCAGTCACACACACGGGTAAATGATTCACCTGAAGCTCATAAGGACAGAGAGGAGCTACACGACTAGAGAAACAAGCTCAGACAGGGGAGGGCGTTTTATTTTTACTTTATGGTGTAATGGCCTGGAGATCATCTGTGACCTGTACGATCTCTTCAGGTGATTCAGAATGCCAAATACAGATTTACTGCAGCATTTGTAATGTTACATACTGTACAGTATTTCAGCCTCATCAGTAAAAACCTGTATTTTCGCTCTCTGAAACAACATGTTCAAATCAATAAAAAAAGTAAAAGAGCGAACAATTTATATTTTTAAGATTATATTAAACATTCTAGTAAACATTGGACATCTTAAAGGTTTTCAATTGTTTTAAGCATTCTTCGATGTCTAATTACTTTATTAATGAAAAATAAAATCCTGTTTGTGACCTGAAAATCTGCAACACGATCCGAACCGTGAGGTACTGTTTACAGGAATCACCGGATACGAAATCATCGTGTTACCCCAGTGTCGATTCCATTTGTATTGAGATTCTGTAGATCACAATTTGCTATGCGAATTATCTCGATTTGCTATCACGTGTTTTTCTTTTAAATTAATTTGTTACCAATTTATAACCTTGAACAAATGTCAAAGAGCTAAAAACTCCCTTCATTTGTCTGCTACACTTATCCCAGTGTTTCACTAGAGCTTGGATACCATCAAGATAGAAAGTTTTCCCAGTACGCCGGAGCCCTGATGTTTACAGGAATGACTGCAGGGTGCTGCGAGTCATCTGGGCCGGGATCGTTGTTCACGGATGTACGGTCTTCTTTAAAATTTTCGCACCATTCAAACGTTTTACTGCGGCTAAGAGTCTCGTCACCGATTAACGGTTACAGAAGACCTAAAACGCGTACTGCGTTTTAGGTCTTCTGTAACCGTTAATCGGTAATTTACGCCTCCATTCACCAGAAATGTTACAGCACAAGTCCCGGTTTGACTTGAATACCTTGTATAAATGCATCAGCCTTCGAAACTTATGGTGCAAGAAAGTGGGCATATCCCGTAGTGCTTGTATCACATTGTGCACGTGCAGGATGAGAACAGTGCACGAGGCTGGTGCACATGGAAAACACGGCAGGTGAAGTCGAAATCAACAGAAGTGTGTACAGATTAGGCAGAGAGGCTGCAGATTAGGAGCACAGACTATGTAGGTCATCAGATAAAGTCACACAGCACCTGACTGAGGGGGATTAACACAGCTAACACACACAAACACACAAAACGGGTACAGGTAACTGAAAAACAATGCTGTGGTTTCCTTGGACTTACTCTCAGTTCTTTATAATAAATATTACACAGTGGCATGACACAAGGTCAAGAGAAAAAAGTTCAGACATTTCCTGCACTTCTAGAGTAAAAAAAAAAAACCTCAATTTTATAATATAGAAACTGAAAAACAAAAGAACAGAAAACTCCTGAACACTAGACTCAGTCGGCCCCCGAATGTTTTCCCCAGACTGCGTTGTTTGTTCCTTAAGTGTTAGACAACATTTATGGGCAAACCCAAGTGACAAACATCATGAACTTCAAGGTACACACGCCATCACACTAGTTTTAACTTCAGTAAATGACTAACTTCAAACTTGCTTTGATGAATGCCATCGTTTTTAATAATTAGCCATGCTGGCATTAACTAACATTCACACCAAGAAGTCACAAAGACGAACAATCCAAAAGAAAAAAAAAACTATAATAATAATAATTAAAAAAAAAACCTTATTGACCATAGTGGTGGTTAAAGGTGAACTATTATTAAAAATTCACTTTTTAGTCTTTTTTTTTTTTTAGGTGTTCAGACGGATCTCCAGTGTGTGCGTGTGTGTGTGTGTGCAAACAAAAAAAAAATCCCCATGTTTAGTCCTTTTTCCATTTTTGTACTGGCTGGGGGTTCCCCCCCCCCCCTAATGTGACCTCATATAAGACGACCCCCTTGTTGCTCTTCTTGGAAGGGGCGTGGCTCAGCAGCAGCTCATTTACACAGACACTGAAATGGTGCACTCGAAAGTGGATTGAAACAAGGGAGGATCCAGGTATGAAAAAAAAATCATAATTTGAAAAATGTTCAGACATTTCCTGCACTTCTAGAGTTAAAGGGAGAAAAACAAACAAACAAAAAAACCCTCAAATTTTAATATGGAAACTGAAAAACAGAAACCACCCGAACCCTAGACTCAACTCCGCCCCCTGAATGCTTTCCCCAGACTGTGGTATTAGTTCCTCAAGTGTTAGACAACATTTATGTGCAGACCTACAGTAAGTGGAAATAAATATGTGTAAACACACACATACACGCACGCACACACGCTCTGAGAGCAGTATTTTAAAATAGTAAAAAATGGAAAACTTTAAATCTACAGAAGTGTAAAATGATGTGTGTGTATTTCATAAACACTAATTAATAGACATGCCAATTTACTTTATTACTTTGAAGAAGTTTATTCTTTGCTCATATTTAATATTAACGCAAATGCTGGTATGTGCTGTAGGAGAACTTTCACCTTCATGTAAAGAGTGAAATAACCAGACCCGTAAATCGCAGAGTGACCGCTCCGTCTGCTGGGTTTCACAGAACGCATTTCTGAGTAATACACACCTGAGACGTTGCGAGTATTGTGATGTGATATTTCAGACATTTCACTCAGAAGAGTGTACTGAGATAACAATACAGATTATTTAATCGCAAAAGACTCAAGTTTGTTACATTAGTTGTACAGAACGGATGTAGAGTTTGTCAGTAATTTTTGTAAAGCATTTGATCATTTTTCAAACATTTCCTTAAATGGTCATTTGACTAATTATTTAGCCTGGAATAGTTTTGTACATTTAATAGTTACATGCTGCAGTTTAAATTGTCTTTTGACTTGTTGGAGGAAACCGGAGCACTCGGAAGAAACCCAGCAAGCACGGGGAAAAAACATGCACACTCCACACACACGAACTCGGGGTGGGACTCGAACCCTGGAGGGTCTTTTGTAAGTCGCTCTGGATAGGAGCGTGTGCCAAATGTAAATGAAGGTGCAAGGCCATGGAACAAACACTACACTACTATGTCATCCTACTTATGGGGGGAAAAAAAGAAAGAAAAAAATAGGTGGATGTTTCTTCTAACGTCCACCTATTTGTATGAATAAAAAAATTTACAAAATAAAAAAAAAGAAGTTTATATGACAGCCAGGACATGTTCAAAAAGTGTCCAAAAATTTTGACCCATGCTTACACAAACCAGACGCTACAACACACCTSATCATCACATGGACGTGATTCATCCTTCCTGATTCCCAGTAGACGGGGTTTCCTTATACGAAACGTCACACCGCAGGGGCATTTCAACAGATAAAAGGTTAAAGGATTTTCTGAAGACCACAAGCTACAATACCTGCCTATCAGCTTGTAGGCTCTTCAATCAAGACCTCCTAAAGCCCTGATGGGTGTGTGGGTGTGTGTGTGATGGGTGTGAAATACCTGCGCTTGCGGGCATCCATAAAAAATAAATAAAAAAAAGAGAGAATGTCAGGATGTAGGAGGGAACAAGAGTAATCTGACTCTCTTGTCATGGGTCACCTGAACAAAGCCGGAGGATGAAGGAGTTTGGGRGGGGGGGGGGAAGGGAGTGAGGGACACAGAACGGGTGAAAAGGGTGGATGACGTGAAAAGTGAGAAGGCCACTTTAACTGTAACTCGAGTCCGTGTTCCCCCAGAGGACGGCTGGTCGGAGCTGATCACAATCTAATCAACACCTCATCGAAACGTGAGAGGAGGACGGAGGAGAGCGGGAGGGGGCGAGAGAGGAAGGGGAGGGAGGGAATGAGGGAGTGGATAATATCCTGACACAGCATACCGGATGAAAAGATGTATCGGCCCTCGTGGGGTCGTTACTGTCCTTCTAATAGAGCTACAGGGTGTTTTATGTCCAGGAATGACAGCGAGTTCAGGAGAGAACATATTGATCTGAGCGAAGGTCTTTAATAGAGCTAATTACAGAGTGAACAGGATACAAAGACACGAAAACAAGGGAGGAACTGCGGCGGAATAGATCAAGGTCTCAGGAGGGATGAGGGTAGAAATGGTTTTGAGAGTAAAGGGGGAAAAAATCATATTACTCTGTAAAAAAAAAAAAATAAATAAATACAACCTAATCCATCTATTCTAGTTAAAGTCCGAAGAAAGACGAGTTTAGAGACTGCACCAGGATTCTAGAGCAACAGAAACACATTTTAATAAAAATACACGTTCTAACGAAGGACTTAAAAGAAGAAAGGAGGGAAAATAAATCACCAATTTGTATCAAGTGAGAAAGAAAAACTAGACTAGTAAATATTGAATCTTATAAAACATTTAAGAGAGAGACAGAGAGAGCAAAAATGATGAATAAATGAAAAAGTAAAAAAAAAAAAAACAGGAAAGAAAATTAATGAGACAGAAGGTGGGAAGAGAATAATCACAAAGACAGAAGGATAGAATAAAACAAGGAAGGGAAGACAAAGAAACAAGGAAATAATCAAGAAAGAATGAAAACAAAAGAAATAAATTAAAGATTTAAGGAACGTTATTAATCCCAGAGGGAAATTGTGTAGACAGACAGATAGACAATGAAAGAAATCCAACACCAAAATATGCAATAAACAAGAAAAGAAAGAAAAGCACAAAGAAAAAAAATAAACAAAAAAAGTAGGAATCTGGAAAGAGAATAAGAAAAGCAAATATGTGAGCATGAAGAAGATGAAGAACTGAAGCTCTGTACGAGACTGAGTGAGAGAGTTGATCTAAACCCTCTCTTTGGCTGGGTGCGCTGCAGTAGCGCGTCACTGAGGTGCAGCGTGTTACACACTGCAGTGCGGGAGGTGCGAGAGGAACATGCAGCACTGATGCAGGTCAGTTCTGCAGCTACAAACATCATGTCCTGTTTCTGTTTCGCTGACTCTGCACTCTCAATCCGCACTTCACAGAGACGGCGTACGCGGAGGGGGAGGGGAAGGGGAAGGGAAACGACCCCGGGCGCGCGGGTTCTACAGTACCTGTCGTTTATTTATAGGAGATGGAAAGTGCACTGGGCTCCAACTCCTCCGAGCAAACGGAGAGCAAATGACTGTTCAAATTAAATTGAATGGTTTGTAAAGTGATGAGAGAAATCGTCTTGTCCTGACACAGTCTCATGTTACCGCGCTGACGGCTTTGTAGTCGTATACATTTCGGATATCTGCAGGAATGTTTCAGGAGGAGCGAAAGAACATGACAGTGACTTGTGACACAAAACTCTGACTATAACAAATGAGCTTTGAAGGTGTAACCCGAGGTTTCACTATAATCTCTCTCTCTGCACTCACGTAAAAAAAAAAAAAAAGCTGTGGTCCTGTTTGGCTGTGGGGAGAAGATCCAGATCCAAGGACCTGGTTTAAGAGGTCCAACATCTTCACAACTATACAAGATCTACCTTACGAGTCCCTGTACACAGTATCAACAGCCACAAGTTGTATGAATATGCAAACATAATTCTAGGAATAAGCAAATGATCTGCTGCGGTATTTGCCTATTGGGGCTTGACTCATTATTATTATTTAGGTCTACGTGAGGAATATACAACACTCGTATAGGAAACGTTCATTCGGGTCACTTCTACCTGCATCGAAGAGATGATTTTCCAACAGCATCATGTCCTGAACTGGTTTTATTCCAGCAGCTGGTCACTCCCATCACGTGAAATGTGTTAAATAAACGTCTCTTTATCGAAGGCTTCATAGTATCAGTGTATCAGTGGTTAGTAGGGATGGGAAACGCCATGGAGCTCCCTATACGAAATCATCACGATACCGATACGATTTGTGTCACGAAGCCGATTTTTAAAAAATATCCCGATCCTTTATCTTTTAATTTTGTTACATTGTACCTTTAAAATCATTTTTAAAAGTTGCCAGAACGCCGCTAAGTTTTATACCTTAGCTTTCCTCGCCAGCTTCACAACTGGACTAAACATGAGTACAGTAATTGAATTCTTGTTGAATTGAATTATATCATTTTTTCTCGTTCAGCATTTAAACATAAACTAGGATTATAAATGGCTTCGGTTTATCGCCTTAAATGCGCGGGTTGATTAGCACACGGTCATTAGTGTGATGTACTGTTGGAACAATACGTTAGACTTTACAATATACTTACAACTGGTACAATATCTTAGATATAGCTACATCTCACAATATAGTTTTGCAAAATTATGTTACCTAGTATAATTCGATTGCAAGTATAACTACAGTATTGTTTTTCCCCCCTTTCTTTTGTATTTACACACTGTACCCTCACTACTTTATGTTTGCACATTGTTCTTTGTTGCTGTATTTTACAAATTTCCCCCACTGTGAGAGACGAATAAAGAGATACATCCTGTATGTTAATGGACGCAACAGAAAAATGTGGACATTCACAGATTTTGATGCTAATGTGCGAGACTAATTAGCACATGTGGGGTTTTGAGATGTGATGTGTAATAAACAGGTTTGAGACTAAAATCGCTCTGATAGTTTAGTTCGCTGATTGGAGGATTTTCGTTTTGATAAATGTACCGCCATAAAAACACATTTCTGTTGTGCTATTCCCAACGGAAGCTCATTGGCTGGTCAACTGGTGCATCTCTGTTAGAAAAGTAAAACCCTATAGATTTTGGAGTAGATGTGGCGACATAAATCTACATGCTAAAAAAATGTTATTCATAACCGAATCGATTTTCCTCCCTATTTTTTCAATTCAGACCATTTTTCAAAATGTTTATTATTAGGCTTAAACGATCTCGATCAACTATCCGCTACTGTAGAAAGGCTATTGGATTAGAAAGAGCACATCTATACAAATTTGTGATCTGCTTTATAGCCTCATCTGAGCTGCTGTTACAAGAAATGTATGAACCCGGAGTCATTTTAAAAGAATTTCACAAAACCCCCTCAAAAATAATTTCCCTTCAAAACGAACTTTTACTGTCTCTAACAAGCACACGTCACCATCATTTTTGCATGTGCTGGTTTCACTGGTGATCGCCACATTCCTCATCTCCATTTAAGGCCATGTTTAGACAGGAGGGGCTTCTCGCGGTGACTCTGAAAGGTGGGGGTTCGGGTTGGTAGGGGGGGGGGACAAAAAACTGGTTTTAATCTCCAACCTGACCGGATGAGTGGGTTCATAAACGCCGCTGAACGGCCGTGTCGGGATACAAATCGTGTTGTATTGATGCTACCGTTTGTGTGAGCAGGTTGGTGAGCGTGAAGATCAGGTTGGACTGCTTCACCGTCGTCAAAGTCTGACTCAGAGGAATTTTTCCCTCCGGGGTCTGTCCGGTGCTGGCGCTCATCTGTAAACTGTTTGCTTCAGATGTGGGCCTCCGGGTCAGAGGGGAAAGACAGAAGAAGGCTCAGGGGGTGGGGCTGGGGGTGAAGGGAGATCTTACTCTATTCATTCATTCATTTTACACAGCGAGAGAGAGAGAGAGAGAGAGAGAGAGAGAGAGAGAGAGAGAGAGAGAGCGCGCGAGCGAGAGAGTACGAGAGATCTTCAGAGTCAGCGATATAAAGCAGAGACAGTAACTAACCCACACTTCCAGCAGAAGGTCCAGAGATAAGACCATTCCAGCATGGCCGTTACTGTTTGTTTACTACATTCTCCATATCTACAGACACAAACTGGTTCCTGTACACATCCATTTCAGTGGCAACGCAACATTCATACCATTAACTCTGAATTAGCTGACCAAGAGAGGAGAAAAATGAACTGGAGAGGAAGGCGTCTGATGTGCTGATAGTTATATGCCTGGGTTCTTCCCAATCACACCCTTCGATTCTCTTCTACTGGTGTATGATGGCTCAAATGTTCCTCAAACTAAAGTGAGGTGATCCAGCTTTCTGTAGAGCAGCAACTTTAATCTTCCCAATATCACCTTCTCCAGAACAAATCAGAGAGCGCCTTCTCTTTAGCAACATCTTCTCCTGACTAAGACCCAGAAAATGATTTCTCCACAGGAGCTTCTCCACAATACCTTCTCCAAAGCAACTCATTTCAAGAGCACCTTCTGGAATTCACCTGAAGAACATTCTTCTATCTGACCTGCTCACGGCACTTTCTCCAGAGAACATCTTTTCCCAAACTAACTCAGAAAAAACAAGATTGCCTTTGATTTGGGATCTGCTCACGTCACCACAGGAGATCAGTTCCTTAGATCTGACAGAGCAGCACTTTCAGACGACCTTCCTCAGAGCTCTAGTTGTACAGACTGGCTCACAGGCTGGATCTTCTGGCTTGGGCTCTTCATGTTGCAAAGTCCTTTCACTACACGTACTAGACTAACAACCTCAGCGTGTTCGTAGAATCTTTAATCTTGATCTTCTGCCAACCTTAACGCCCTATCCATCTCTCTCTCTCTCTCTCCTGAAACTCAAGACACGTGGATGAGCGTTTTGTTCCTGTGGTACCCTAAAGCCCCTGGGCTCCAGCGTGCCGCGTGTCCCATCCTGCTCTGGGTGTGTGTGTATGTGTTCCCGTCCTCCGTGGGCGGGTCTTTCCCATGCCTGGTTTCTTTTGCGGTCGGGAACCACACACGGCCTCTATCTTTAATCGAAAACAAACATGGCCGCCTTTCTTTTTATAGACACTCAGCTCGACGCTGATTAAAAAGTGGCTGGAGGAGACGGACCCGCCTCGCGCCGGAGTCTTCACCCTGCCTGTGTGTGTGTGTGTGTGTGTGTGTGTGTGTGTGTGTGTGTGTGTGTGTGTGTGTGTGTGTGTGTGTGTGTGTGTGTGTGTGTTGCTTTCCTACTGCAACACCACCCACCACCTAATGCTATAAATTTCCTAAACTGTGCCCTCTCCTATTTTCTCACCAGCCCCCCCCCTTTTTTCTTTTTTTCTTGAACCCCTCCAACTGCCCACGGCGTGTTCTCTCGAGCTGCAGCTTTCACTCGTCTCCTTTGTGAATGATGAATCGCTCCCCTTTCCCGAGGAAAYGAAAGACTGCCGTCTTGTTTTCCGCATGTGGACAGGCAGCCCCTCTCTCTCTCTCTCTTTTTTCGTCCGTCTCTCTGGTCCTTGTCTGCTCTTTTCATCTCTCTCTCTGGTCTGGAGCTGGTCAGTGGAGAGCCCTGTGTTTTACAGGCTCATTAATCATTGTGAGGGACAGCAAGGGCCCCTAATCCCAACCCCTGAGCTCTGCATGGCGCACACACACACTTTTACTATACTAAATTAACCACCTTTTTTTTGCGCGATGTGTTTACAATCACTCGCTGAACCGTTGCAGGCATGTGCGTGTGTGTGTCTCTTTGTGTGAATGAAGCTATTGTGTCAGTGTGTATATGCTCTACATAATCTCGCTCTCAGAGGAAGTGTGTGTGTGTGTCTGTGTTGCTGTAATGTATACACTGACTCCCAGGAGGCCGTTCATGGTGTAATTGGTGCTAACGGAGTGCTTGGGCTTTTCACGCGAGTGTGAGGGACTTCCTCTGTCTGTTTGCTACAAGATGAAAAGTATTCATCACTTTTGTAAATAGAATTAAAATAAATAATAATTTTTAAAAAGTTTTAAATCAAACATTACTCAAGTAAGCTGTATTATGTCTTTTTGTTTTTAAACGGTGTGTACACTTTCCACTATATTACATACTCCTACCCGGTTGCCTCGGCCTGTAGGTGTTCAGGTTAAGGTTCTTTCCATGAGGAGTGTGCAAGTGTGTGTGCGAGTGTGTGTTAGTCATGCTCGAGCCTACGCAGACCTGGAGGTCTGAGTGTGTGGGGTCGAGTGTTTCCTAAAACAGCAGCGGCAGCGGGTGAGGTGTTTAAAAGCCTGCTCTTAGCATCACTTCCTCAAATACGAGCATCCTTCATCCGGCACACAGCTTCATGCACCTGCGCTGCTAATACAGGGCACTAGTGCGGAGACAGAGAGAGACAGAGAGAAACAGGAAAAGTGAGAATGAGAGAACAAGAGAGAGAAAGAAACAGAAACAAGTGGTAAAGAAACAGACAGAGTGAGAGAAATTGAGACCGCAAGAGACAGAGGGAAGGAATTGAAGAAACAGAGAGAGAGAGAGAAAGGGACCATCAGAAAGCAAGAGAGACATTAAGGAAAAGAAACAGAGGAACAGCAAGAGAGAGAGATGGAAAGCAAAAAAAAGAGGAAAGAGAAGCAGAACGGAAGAGTGGGAGAGTAAGAGGAAGAGAGCAAGAGACAGACAAACAGACATGCAAAGAAAGAGAAACTGTGTAAGAGAGAGAGAAAGAGAGAGAGAGTGAAAGTAGGGGTAGAGAAAGGGACAGGATAAAAGAGAAACTGAGACAGAAAGAGAATGACAAAGAAAGAGTGAGTGCGTGAGAGAAACGGTCAGTGAGACAAAGAAAGAGAAGGAACAGGATTGAGTGAGAGGGAGAGCAAGCGATGTGAAGTGAGAGACAGAAAAACTTTTCATGTATCACATAAACACAGTGAGACGGACAGACAGAGCGAGAGGGACCGAGAGAGACAGACCGAGAGAGACAGTGCCTCGAGTAAAAACATGTGACTGATGAATGAATGAATATCTAAAGCGCTGGCGTTGTTTGTTAACCCTATTAACGTACGTGTGTGTGTGTGTGTGTGTGTGTGTGTGTGTGTGTGTGTGTGTGTGTGTGTGTGTGTGTTTACACTACATGTGGCTTTCTGTGCACAGAGGGCCCCAATTCTGGCCCCACCGAGACTGTTACACACAGCTGGCCAAAATTCCTCAGCCATGACCATGCACGCGCTCACACACACACACAATCGCGCACACACACATTCACACAATAAAGACAGAGGTGAGATTCTCAATCATTGACCATTTTTTTCTAATAATAATAAACAAACAAAGAAGCTAAGTGAGACACACACACACACACACGGTATAAGCATTGGAGTTTAGTCAGAGAGAAGCGTCACGTATAGATGAGACGAGGTGGCTGTAGGAGTGGAATTAAGACATGACACAAGATCAGTAGTGAAAGTTTACCTTTTAACCAGCAGCCTAAGAGCTCTAGAAATGACAAAGGTTGTGGGAAAGTACACAGTGGCAGCCTGGGGTTACATTACTACTGAAACTCATGTAGCGGAAATCAGCAGAGATAAAAATACGCCGAGACGGTCTGTAGATTCATCATCCGTCGACACAACCCGTCTAATTCCTGATTTTTATTTACGTCTACATTAAAATAAAACGATACGGAAGGCGTTTATCCAAAATACACAATAATCTCCTTTGAACAGTTGATATTGAGATGCGTCTGCTCTGTACCGCCTTCATGACGGCTCCAATCTGAGGTGATATTTGAGGTTCCATTGGTGATTTCTGAGGCTGGTGACTCTAAATGAACTCTAAATTCTCCTCTGCAGCAGAGGTAACGTTTTGGTCTTGGCTTTCCTGGGAAGGTCATCATGGTCCTTGATGGGTTTTACAAACACTCGACACAATCTTGTTCTTGTAGGATGTCTTAAAACAACAAAAAAATTTAATCCAGTATTGTTCTATTGGGAAAAGAAATCCAGTATTGTTCTAAAAAGTAGAAAATAAATTCAAACTTTTGACTGGTACAGTGTGTATTATTTTTGTGTCATAAATTATTATTATTATTATTATTATTATTATTATTAATCCAGAAAAAAAGTGTCCGCCACTTCCTCACTGCGCAGGCTTCGTGTAGAGCTCACAGAATTACACACTGCACTGGAGTGTATTTTCACAGTGAGAGAGAGAGATTTTCCAGGCTTGAGCCAGGGATTAAGATCAAGGCAGCACAGTGGCTCGGTGGTTAGAGCTGTCGCCTTGCAACTTCAGGGTTGGGGGGTTCAAATCTCGTCTCCGGGGTCTGTGTGTGTGGCGTCTGCTTGGTTGATTTCCTGAGTACTCCAGTGTAGGCTGAAAAAACTACAGCCTGTAGAGTACGAGTGTGTGTGGTGCCCTGCAATGAGTTGGTACCTCACTCATCCTTGCGCCCTAAATGCTGTTATAGAAAATAAGCATCTTTTTTTTTTTTTTTTTTTTAACAGCACATCCATAAATGCTTTATTCCTCTTCTTGTACTGTACCAACAACTATGTACATTTGATGAATTAACAGTTAGTTGTGGAACATCTACAAAATCTTTTATAAATGACAAGCAGCTACAACGGTTTCCTTTTCTTTTCTCATCTTTCTTGAACTTGGCGAGATAAACATGCAAGGTCTAGCTTTAGTCAAAACTTTACTACTGACTGGTGTTGAGAATAAATCTTAAATAAACATCTTTTAGGAAATGTTTGCTGTTGTAGCTTGATGGGAAGGACGGTACGGAAAAGAAACGGGAGGGGACCGAGTACGGAGCCTTGAGGAACGCCAGGCTGATGTCCAGGTAGGAAGACAAGAGATGGAGAGAAAGAGAGAGTAGAAAAAGGACAGCAAAATGACTTCATTCAGGAATGGCTCGGACTGCTGTATTATTACGGAAATATGTCGTACTTCTCCCTCTAAATCGCACAGCATCGCGTCTACACTGGATCATCAATCATGTTTTGAGATGCGCATAACATTCCTCTACTTAGCAGGCCATTAGCGCAACAGAGTGAGAGAGTGCGGAAAAGAGTGTAAGAGCTCGGAGACGAACCTACTGACTCTAAACCTGTCATTAAAGACCACATCATCTCCTTCACACAGTGTCGCTGGAACATAGTGCAGTGATAAAACACAGCTCGTATTACTGCACTCACACTCACTCAGCGCTTGTTCCACTTGTTCAGACGATTACTCAATCAGCCAATGGCATCGCATACAAGGCCGATACAAGTCTTCAGTTAATCTTCTCATCAAACGTGTGTGAGGAAACGTGTAGAGGCGCTGGTTCGAGTATTTCAGGAGACTCTAGAGTGGTGCGAAAAGACTTAAGCAGGAAGGTCCGAGGAGAAGGTCCGCAGACAGGAAGGCTATGGTAACGCAAATACGACTTCTTATGGTTCTGAATTGCTTTTCAGTTCATAAGAGCAGAGATTGTGTCTTATTAAGGAAAAGAAAAAAAAACAATCACAAATTTTGATTATTCAACAGCAGATTTAACATTTCCTAGCATTTGCTGGTTAACAACAAACAGTTGGCTGTTGTTTCTATGATCAACACGAGTGTGTTAACACGCCACCCAAATCCCTGCCTGAATGCACAGACCACCTGCTCAGCTGTATATCAGTAGTATAATCAGCAGGGTCATCAGGAGGTGAGGATAAAACTATATGAATAAAACCTCATTTACATTTTAATAAGTGTTTGGTGTCTCGGTCTGGTGAAGGAATTTGGACGTCCACCCTCAACGGGCTGTGACCTGCCAATGATTTTTTTTTTTTCACCTGCTGTATGAAAAGCTGTGCTGAGAGGGAAATTTTAACCATTCATCCATGAAGAAGCAGAGAGAGAGAGAGAGATAGAGACAGAAAGGAAGAGAGAGAGAGAGAGAGAGAGAGAGACAGAGAGAGAGACAGAGAGAGAGGGGAGGGGGGCTGGGAGTCATCTGCTATCTGCCTTTTAAGTCAATATATGCTTTTGTTTATCAAATAAATAATATTGCGTCATACAGACAGACTGGTAGCTTTATCACGTGGACTTGGGAACACGCATGCAAGTCTGGGGTTTCTGATGAAACGCAAATTGTAATTGCACTAAAGTAATTAATTAATTAAAATCAATCAAAGGAGCTGACCAAAACACTTGTTCTGTGGAACCCTGAGATATGAAACATGTCAATTTTTCTCATGATGGAAATGATAGAAATTCACCAAATGAGAATACTTCTGACAAAAGGTGTTCGAGTTTAAGGAAAAAAAAAAGCATTATGGTGAGAGACTAAAAATATTAGGGTAAAAATGTTCAGGTAAAATAGCACTTTGGCACTTTTACCTCAGCACTTTTTACCTCAGGCCACGTTATAGGCCACGTTCTCATTATAAGCCACACTGTCCAATTCCAGTTGTTTGGTCAGATCGGATTTGCATGTCTTGGTGGTTTCACATCCATAATTACAGGTGACTCTTACCAGGTAAGGTGAATGCAGCTCTCCCTGGTTGGTGGTTGTGGTTTTGGTTATGACTAAATTAGAGGATTTTTTTTTTAACTCAATCTTTCTTTTTTATTATTTTAGATAATTGTTTTGTTAAGAGCGATGTTCACCCACAGTTGGCTGTTGTTTCTATGATCAACACGAGTGCGTTAACACGCCACCCAAATCCCTGCCTGAATGCACAGACCACCTGCTCAGCTGGGATTTGAACTCACACCCTGCAGATGATAACCCAAATGTTTTTCTGTTGCACCACTATTACAACTGCCCTATAGTTATCTTTCAGTTGAATGTGTATAGTTGTTTTTCTTTCTTCGAAACGTGTCTCACAGTGAGCACCGGCTAAAGAATGAAGGCACAAGACATCACAGATTTGAGCAATGAAAAGCAGTCAAGAATTTCAATACAGAAATGTGGGAAAAATCCATAACAGTTCTAAGAGCTAATCAGAAGTAGTATTGTATTATGTATACAGTTCGATTACATACTAAGAAAAAGTACCAGTTTACTCAGATTAACTAATCTTGATAGAAATAAGTTTTTTTAGTTTTTTTCGCCCATGCCATACTCAGCGTGAGATACCATCATGTTTCTCATCTTGTCCCGATTCGTTACTCAGAACCGACTACTGACCTGCCTCAAGATTATCTCTTAAATTCCTTTAAAAATTAATCTTGACATCTTGCGCTGATACACGCTTAACATCCAAAGAATGAGAAAGGGGAGACCACAACGTCTTGCACAACTGTCCTCTGCTCACTAATACTTCATATCGACATCGAAATGGTGCTTCCAGCACTAGTTTAGAAAGAAGATGGTATAAAAAGGTCACGACTATGTTAATGATCCCTTCTGCTAATAGGAGGTCCAAGATGGAATTCCAACAATCAGAGATCAGTCAAGAAATACTGTTGAATTTTGCCAAACTTGTCTATAATTTCTTAAAATAAGATTACAACAAATCGAAAATAAGATTATTAAATTTCTTTTTTTTTTCATGTTGCTAAAATTGAAAGCGAAAAATTTCTTATTCGGTTGGAACAAAACAAAGGGGCGTATCCGAGCATATTTACCGTGCATAAACATATTACTTCACAACAGCAAAGAACTGCTGGAAGCTGGTTACAAGTTAGTATTTATTAGTACTAGTGACTCCTAATTAACAAGGTCAGTAGCAAAGTCAGAGGTATAAATGAACCGTAATTTACTATTCAGCCGTAACTAAGCTTAGAATATAATTTAAGTAAACTTCAGGTTCACTCCTTGCGCGGAAGGCTAACATGGTATTATCTGTTTTTGTGAACAAGGATAAGAAAAGCTAAGATGTGGCAGAGACATGAGATAAGCGAAAGAAAAGGAAACACTTTACAAGGAAGGTGAACCAGTATGTATTTAACAGACAAAATATTTTCTGTAAATCTAAAATGAATGACTGAGCGTTTATACAACACTAACCTGGATGTGTCTGAATACACAGATACGAATACGTTAAAAAAAATAATAGAATCAAGCAAAAACTGTGATTTCTTTTCATTCAGAAAGTTCATCTACAGTCAGGGGGGGAGGGGAAGGGGGGTAAGGGGTGGCAGGGGCGTGTCAACTGTAATCACCCTCAGAGTGACCAAATTCACGTCCAGCATGAAGAGCAGGAAAATGTATAACGGCCGAGACCTACTGTAATGTAAAGTATACACACCCCAACTTTTTGATTTTTTTTATTAAACTAAACTATTCTTTTACGAAATGGGACTGAATAAAAAAAAAAAAAAAACTTTTATTTTTGTTAACTAATCTTGCTGATTAGTATCACAGTCATGTACTTATGATCGATATATTTTTATGTAAAAAAAGAACTTTTGAAGAAAAGAAAAACACGCAAATGCCAAGCTGAAGTGTGTTAATGATTAAAAACTAAAACCGCTAACATTTTCAATTTATTTTATAATTTTGCATCAATGTTCGCTGATTTAATTTTTTTCAGCTTCAGGTATTTATTAACAAACAATATCCATTTATAAAACACCCGAGTGTGATCTGAGGCAAAGGGAGTCTCTTGTTTGAGAACCTTTAGCATCACTTAAAGTCTAAATGATTTCTAGGGCTTTGTGTTCAGACTTGATGGTACATTTTAACAATCTCACACACACACACGTTGAGGCAAGGTGTTTAACAGATGTGTGCGGTTGAGGGAGTCGCCTCTCCTCTAAGCTCTTGAGCTAATCTACTAATCTAATAACGGCCCGTGCGGTGGAGTGATGAGGAAGGGATCCCTATAATAAGGGACCCTGCGCAGGGTGGAACCCAATAAAGTGCACTAGCATTGTGTATTATTAACACACTCGTGTTTTTTTTTTAGATCAGCACAGGATTAATCTGTCACACGGCATTGAACAGCCCTGAAGGCAAATCAAACAAACGCAAAACATCAATCTCTCTGTGTGTGTGTGTGTGTGTGTGTGTGTGTGTGTGTGTGTATCTCCACATGAAGAGAAAGAAACAAGGTCATTAACTGAATAATAATAACAATATGTAACAAAAACACACCCGAAAGCCACCAGCGAGCGGTCTCTGTATGATCTCCACTCAACAGCCAAATGGAGGTTAACCACAAGAGTGGCGAGACGAGGACACGCCAAATAAACAAGTAAAAAAAAAAACACTTACCTCTTTTCTGCATGAAGGTGAAGAGATCATCCAGAAACTCTTTCCTGTTGGGATCGCTGTCAAGCTCATACAACTGCACAGGAAGCATTTGTGTCATCGTTATTATCGTTATCATCATCATTATTATTATCATTATTAGTAGTATCTCTAACAAAGAGAGACACAGACAGAGTATCTGAGGCGGCAAAGAGAAAGTGAGAGAGATAAAGAAATGGATGGTAGGATGAATAAATTGAAGTTATAGATAGATAAATAAATAGATAGAATCACCTTGGCAAAGTCTCTTGATGCCTCTCCTCTTGATTTGTTACTGTCTGATTCCTCTCCCCACACACCACTGCCATTCTGCAGAGAGAATAATAATAAACATCATCACTGCTATCACCAACATCACATCATCAGTATTGCAAATCAACATCACCGTTATCATCATCAGTACCACCATAATTACCATCAGCATAGTCACGACCATCATCATCTGAATCATCATAGTCACGACCATCATCAGTATCACCATAATACCACCACCACCATCATCACAAACAAAATCAGTAGCACAATTTGACATGACTGGTATCATCATCATCATCATCATCATCATCCCCTCTTCAGTATGACTGTTACCTCTTTCAAGGTCATCACCAACATCTGGACGATCACCAACACCATCTCCACCATCACTATTAGCATTAATATCATGACCATTACCATCACCATCACCATCACCATCAGAATTACCATAACCACCATCATGACCACAATCGGTATCACCATTACCGTTACCACTAACGTCATCATCATCAGTATCAAAAGTCGACATTACTGTTATCCTCAAAGTCACGACCACCACCACGAATATTACCATAACCACTTTCAATCGTCATTACCAACATCTTGACCGTCACCAACACCGTAGTCACCCTCACCAGTATCACCTGTCATGACCATCACCATCATCAGTATGACAAGTCGACATTACTGTTATCATCATCACCATGGTCACGACCACCACCAGTATCACCAATGTCATGACCATCACCAGTCACCATTATTACCAACATCATGACCATCACCATGAAAATCGTCACCATAATCCCATCACTGTTACCACAATCTTCAATATCAACAAAATAATGACCTTCACCACCATCACCACAATTCCATCGGCACCACCACCATCGGTCATTGTCAGTTGCTATCGCGCTCTTTTTCAACCCCCCTCCTCCTCATCTATACAAATATAACGCCAGACTTTAACACATGAAAAACTCAGCGTCCTCTCCGTCCTGTCAATCACAGCCACACTAGTCACTCGTCTTTATTCACTTCCGAGGTGAAACATACGAGCAGAAACCAGATGCCATATGGACACTGGATACCTCCTTAAAGACATGCAGATTCTTCATGAGCTTCTGTTTTTAGTCATGYAAAACAGAGAAATTTTCCTCTTTTTTTCCCCTCCGCCGCTCTGGTCAGATCTCCGAGATGAACGGTCATTGGGGATTAACTTTATCATCTTCACCGCTTTAATAATGCATGCACTTTATGATGAAATATTCAGGAACGCTGAAGTGATCTGACGTGTAAATGGAGGCTCTGCTGAAGTCAAATGGATGCTTTCTAACATATAGATCACGTTACGTAGGGTTTAAAAAAAAATTCAAAATAAAAAGGGCAGTGCGTCATGCCCTAGGTAGTGAGCCTATCTAGTGACCAGGAGGCCATTTTGAACTGGAGGAACGTGTCACACACTCACAGTACGAATCCTCGTGTTTTGATGGATATTCACAGCTGCACCTCTTAAACACACATCGTTGATTTCCATGTGTGACACACACACAGACGGAAACACCTCATTTCAGAGCCCCCCTTAACCCCCGCCCCCCTCACAGGTGTCTCTTCCCAGGAAATGGTAAATAAAGTTGTCCACCCATTTAACCCCCACACAACCAGAGGCCATCTGTGCTGCACCTCCATCATTTATCCACCTCCCTCTTCATCCCTCCATCCACCCCTGACCCCCCCCCCCCCCGGCAGCTGCATTCAGCACTCCAACACACACACTCAACTGAAAACAGCTGCAACTGCAAGTCAAGTTCATGGCCTGTGCTGCTGGGGGCCAGAGGGGGCACTAACACACACACACACACCTCATGGGGTGACCAACGGCTGCATAAATAAAAGGCTGGAGGTCAGTGGAATGTTCCGGACAGGAATGTCAGTGCGAAAAGGAAACGATAAAAGAGCTTGAGAACAAAACAGGTCTGCTCTGGAGAGGTGTGAGCAGCCGGAGAGCGGGGTCTCTTACAGTTTAGAGAACTAACTGGAGCTCATAACCCCCCCCCCCAAAAACCCTGCCCACTACCCTGCCCACCCTACACACACCGTGTGAGAGAATCTCAGCAAAGACATTTAAAGGACATATCTTATGTACCTGTGCATTTGGTTAACTCATTTCCATCTCACCCTCCAGATGTTCAAGTGAAGTAATCGGCACGCGTGTCTGTGTGTGTGCTCGCATGTCTGTGTGTGCATGCGTGTCTGCATGGGTGTGTGCGCGCGTGTACGCATGTCTGCGTGTATGTGTGTGTGCGCGCGCAAGAGAATTATCCTGTATGTGGGATGCAACTTTCCTCACGACAGCAGGTGGGATATGGGAAATGTAAAATGTTTGATGTGTGATTCTTTAAGAAACGACAAACCACAAGAAAAAAACAGCAAGCATAAAAGCATGAGGAGTGATGAACAAAAATTTATATATATATATA
>QMIH01000474.1:132861-160835 GCA_003987875.1 Clarias batrachus | reverse complement strand
AGAGACGCACGAGGCAGAGACGCACGAGGCAGAGACGCACGAGGCAGAGACGCACGAGGCAGAGACGCACGAGGCAGAGACGCACGAGGCAGAGACGCACGAGGCAGAGACGCACGAGGCAGAGACAGGCAGAGACGCACGAGACAGAGACAGGCAGAGACGCATGAGAGAGAGATAGAGACAGGCAGAGACACATGAGAGAGAGACAGACAAATACAGACAGGCAGATGGAGATAGGCAAACAGACATATGAAGAGACAGACTGTCTGTCGGTCTCTGTCTGCCTGTGTCTGTCTGTTTCACAACAGACACAGACAGACAGGAAGAATTAGAAACAAAGTTGGCGTTAAGTTGAAATGTTGAGACTGAGATGAAGACTGCAGTGGGACAAGGACACAACTGAGGAGAACACGGCGAGCACGACAGCAGGAGGGAGCGACAGCACATGTGCGGAGTGGATAAGCTGTATGTGTGAATTTAACGTTAAAATGTTCCATGTGGAGAACTGTAAATAAAACCCTGACTCAGCACACAGTCAGTGATCACCCACATTCTGTTCAGATCCGAGTCCCTCCCCATTAATCCCTCCCCTCGTGCTTGGCCACGCCCCTGCACGCACAAAAATGTATTTTACGTGTCTCGTTTTAAGCACGCGCTAAAATCTTACAAGATAAGATATTTACATATTTAACGACCTGAGAGGTGTGTGTGCGCGTGTGTGTGTGAGGAATGAAAATTAGGATATTAATATTAAGTAAAGTGATTCAGACATCGCTTGGTTAATATCCTAATTAACCTTATTATTAATATTCCTCTCTCTTGCACACAAGCACACACACAGTGACTGCTTTATAAAGATAAAAAAAACATATATAGGTTACGGTTACAAAGATAATACATATATAATTTATACTTTATAAAGATAAAACATATAGGAGTGCAGACATGTATGTAATAAACACACACACACACAGGAGGCCTATACAGACATGCTGGAGAACAGGTTGTGTGTGTTCAGAGCAACGATCACTCAGTTCAATGTTACTGTATTTATAAATAAAAATGAAAGAAAAGTTAAAATGGGCCTTGGGACAGATCTATTTTTGTTGTTCAGATCACACACACATACGATAAACACATACACACGCAAGAACCGCAATGACATGCCCGAGAAAAAAAAAAAAAGTGAACAGATACCAAGCTTCCAGTTTTACAGCTTTTTAACACGGCCTGCTTTAATATCGGAAATTTACAGTTGACAAGAGACAATACACAGCATTCTTTCATGTGTGTGTATACTGCAGTAATGGATCATCTGACATGTCATTTTATGGACACACACAGACACACACAGACACACACAGACACACACAGACACACACAGACACACACAGACACACACAGACACACACAGACACACACAGACACACACAGGTCGTTTAGCATGGAAAATTACACATGATCATTCATGTGTATTCAGCAAGAACTGAAGAGAGACAGATCAGGAGACCGATAGAATATAACAGATGAAGTAATCTTGACACACACACACACACACACACACACACGAGTCATGACACTGACAGGTGAAGTGAACGACGCTGATTATCTCGTTACAGTGACACTTGGAAGCTGCTCAGTACAAAGGGAACCGTGAACAGTGTGGGGAACAAACCAACAACGAACAGTTCATTGCTTCGGTCACTGCGACTTGCTGACACGCAAACACACACATGCACGCAGAGCTCGCGTCAGACATGACATCAACCTTTAGAATCACCGCGAAGGGGGACTCACCGGTCACCTCCCGATTACGATATCATCACGATAAAGATGCGCGGTTAATTGTTATTATAGATTCATTCTAATTCATGGTTTAGGTCGATGGATGTAAAATGAAAATCGAATTTCAATTTCACTTCGATTTGCCTGGAGTTTGTGGAAACTGAAGGACAGCACAACTAATTTAGCCCAGCACCTCAAACAGAAACACTTTGTTGAATGGGAGGCGGGTGTGGCGCTGCAAGCTAACCAAGACAGCTTTAGCGCCAAAATAAAACCAGCTAATAAAGAAGGAAGTGGGTGAAAATAAGCAGGAGGCCTCAGTGCTGTGGCGCGTTTCATTGTTAACATTGAAGACCAAGGTTTTTATGCTGTTGTATTGATTATTGTTTTTCTAAAATAACAAAAAGCCAAAGTAAGTCTGTATTTTGCACTTTTAGTCCAAATAAGCAGTTCATATGTGGCTATATCATTTTTTGCTTTTAAAAAATTAGAGAAAAACAAACAAACAACAAAAAAAAACTATCCTATAGTCTCTGGCGTTTTGTTAATTGCTTTTCTCTCATTTTCTCTCAGAACATCGAAGATTATATTTTTAAGATATCTCGAACAGCTCTACATCGCGACACCTCGATGCCGAGTCAATTAACATTTAGATCAGGGGTCGGCAAACTTTTTGATTCGTGGGCCACATTGAGTTCTAACATTTGCCGGAACAGGAGCAGATAGATGGCATGCTTTGCTCAAAGGGTCAAGTGCAAACGTGGAGTAATAGGCCTACGCTTCACCTCAACAAAGCCAATATATCTAGAGTGCGCCATAACTTGAAACATCAGAATTACAGGGGAAATGAAACATTAACGAGGTTAATTTATTAAATTTTTTTCAAGTTTGGCGGGCCGGATCAAAACGTTAAACGGGTCGCATGTGGCCCCCGGGCCGTAGTTTGCCCATACCTGATTTAGATTCTAGAAAAGCATCACAATTTTACAAGTATAGTCGACTCCCGAAATTCACAGGGGTTACCTTCATAGAGCACCTGAGAACTGTGAAAAAAAAGAAATAAATTAAATAAGATAAATAAATAAAACACCTAGAATTTTTTTTTTTTTTTTTTACAGTTTAAACCTTAGATTCACTCCCAAAACACTTTAATTCCATTTTAAACTCAGCTTAATACATTACCCATAAATTAAAGACTGTAAATGTAAACCCGTATACAGTACAGTTCTGTACTGCTGCGTCTCCCGCAGTGCTAGAATGTGAAATACAGATGTTACCCAACTGTATGTACCCGACTTTATGCGGTCATTCACGCGAGTGTGTTTTCTTTGGTATCAAAACTGGAGGGTAAATACGGTAATAACTCACCATCACAAACTGCGTTTTCCTCCACGGTCACTTTGTTCTCTATACAGTACCAAAAAATGTATACAGTATTATATTTTACATGGAACTTTAGCTGAATTTACAGCTAATATTATAGCAATCTACAGGTACATGTTTAGCATGCGCTATTATTACAAAGGCTATGAATCTACACAATATTAATCCCTTTAGTAATGCCAGTGATCAATATCAGCGTCCTTCTTGGAAATCAATCAAATTTATTCAGTCGTACCCGTTTTTTCTTTTTTTTTTTATAGTGTATCCATTTTATATCAATAAACAACTGATATTTTGTTTCAGTAGTGTGAAATTAACAAAGCTGTTTCACAAACCTAACACACACAAACATGTAGTATGGGAGTGAGAAACGTGTAACATGTTATTATCACATATTCTGCATGTAAGAAAGAAACCAAGCACTCTGGAACTCATCATCATCAGCAGGTCTGTGTGTTGTAATTGCGCCGAACATGTAATTATGTGTGATTATGCGTACCTGTAAGCTTATATTACACCAACAATGTTTTACTGAGTAAAGGACGCAACGTTATAACGGACCTGGTGTGTACTGGAGCAGAAGGTTTCAGGTGTCGTTTTACTGCAAGGTGGAAAATTCTGTCATGTTTCAAAGACTGGTGATGTCCGGGTATACGCAACTATTCTCCCTCTCTCTGTCGGGGTAGACGTGTCGCTCATGAGCTGCCAGTGATCCAGACACCCCCCCCCCACATGAAGCCTTGTGATGTGTGCGGTGACTGGGGACGGTTCCCCTTGACCATGAAGAAACCCAGCTGATGCAGACAGCGGTTCTCTAACATCTTCAGGATTGAAACGGTTTTGTACCCGAGCCTCCAATAATGAAACTCAGTATTAACATGAACACGTCTCCTGTTGTACTGGACACAGTATGTCCCTGGTATCCGATATCACCCAGATGAGGATGGGTTCCCTGCCGAGTCTGCTTCCCCCTTAAGGTCTCTTCCTATATCGTCAACTCGGCTTGCTTTGATTCATGCACATTTATCCTCACGCTACATAAATAAAACTGAACTGATCTGATGCGTGGGTAGGAACGAGGAAAGGTTTGACGCTGTTGCGACTGGGTGCACGTGTAAGCCTGGGCCTGAAACAAACTAAGAAAACAAAAAGTGCACACCATTTTCTTAGCTAATTACAATTGTTTTTGTTGTGTTTCAACTCTCTCTCTATCGCTCTCTCAATACTACACTGTATTTGATTTGCATTATTTTCTTGTATCACGGGTAGATCTGGTTGTAACGTGAGTGACGGGTTTATATTAATACCTGTGTTCTGATTCTATGGCGTTTCTATAGCGACAGCTGACACACGGGCACTTGCATGGCAATAATAAACAGAGCAAAGCTTACAATCATTAACGCGGGCAGGAGCTTTTAAATGTTAGAAGACGTTTATTTAACATTTATGGCTCCGGGTGTCAGAGCTGAAGCGTGGGAGGAGTTTACGGGAGCCTAAGTGATAACAGGAACCGACTCGGCTGGACTCGGAGACGTCTCATTGTTAAACTGTTTGAATGTTGAAATAAATTAATCGTTGTGATCCTTGTTCAGTGGAATAACGACGACACTCGTTATTCGCATTTTTTTTTCAAGCCGATGATGTTAAAAGGAAAATGTCTCATTAGTGATAAAGTGAAGCTTTTCTGTGCAGATATACAATATTAATGGACGCAGTCTCCAGTGTGTCTAGAGTGTTTCCCCTGTTTCCTGTCGTCTTTATGTCATTCCACATCAGCCTGATTAAACCTGACACATGCACGATATTTTACCAAAAGTATTCGCTCTATTTGGGCAAGTCAGGAAGTCGTGTTGGAACAGGAAGGGGCCGTCCTCAAACTGTTCCCATAAAGTAGAGAGCCTGAAATTGTCCAAAATGTCTTGGTACGCTGAAGCATTACGAGTTCCTTTCACTAGAAAACATGCCCACACCAGTGCATAAAGCACCATCCATAAGGACATGGATGAATGAGTTTGGTGCTGGAGAACTTGACTGTCCTTAGAGTGGAGACAGCGAGCCAGGCCTTCATATCCAACATCAGCGTCTGATCCACAACCCAAAGCAATTTGCTGTTGATGACCTCTGTGCTGTGGTGTCCTGCACAAGGACATGTCCAGAGGGGAGAAAGCCACCCAGGAGGCGCAAGAGGAACCTACGTAATACTAGGTGCGATGTCTATTTCCTAAACATATGAAAAACACTAAAGCTTTTACTATGCAAGAAGTTAATATTTATTTGTTAATTTCTACTTTATTTCATTTCTACAGATTCAACTTTCCTCTCTCTCAGGAATTGCACGAAATAATTAGACCGAACTGTCTTCCATCKGTCCTGCTCTGTATTGTGATGTTTTATGATTAGTCAAACGTATTGAGCGTTGTGCGGGGTGATACATCACCGACGCCAATAGTGTTCAATAAACGGTCAATACTGTGGTAACCATTAACTTATGATAAATTGGTCAGCGCTAGTGCATACTGTTCCCCGGGTAACGCGATAGCTGAGGATAGAAGCTACCATCTTTTAACTTAAAAAAAAAAAAAAAAAGTGCTGAGGTTCTATTAAACTGATTAAGACAAATCAAAGAGGGGAAAAAAAATAAATCCATTCTTGGTTCAAAGATCAGCTACTGGAGAAAGATTACTATCAGCACTGATGTGGATCATTTGTCCAATTATTTGGTGTTACTCTGGATGAATATGATTGACAACAAAAAAACTGTATATTTAATACTTACACATTATAGTTTATATTAGTCACGATATGCAATATACAAAAATCATTGCAATGCGCTTTTTTAAAAATGATTATTAAATTGTACAGCCCTATGCAACAGTGTGATTCGTGTTTTATGTGAAATCTAGCGTTATGACAACTTCACGCAAAGTTGGTTATGGAACTATGAAATAATTTTAAATTTTTTCTTTACAGAAAATTTTAATTCATAAAAAGGCTAAAAAATAAAAAAAATTTAAAAAAGTAGTAGTGAGCATTTTGATCATTACTTAATCATTCCCATCATGTTTAGACAATGATCAAATAAAAAAAAAATTGAGTTTTATTAACTGTTAGTCACCAGTAAACAGTATTAAGAGTTAATAAGTCTTAAAGAAAAAAATACTATACTGTTTGCATTTTTTATTATTTTTTAATTTTATTTTGGAAGCATGGTGTTTCTACTCCGTACATTTGCACCACACATCCTGTTGTTCTTACATTTTACACATCTAAGCTGTTTTTGTTTTTTATGTGCGACTTCTAATTTAAAAACACTTTTCTATAAGAAATCTTTTTAAGAAAGTCAAAAAAAACATTTTTATTCCCCCACGTACTCACTCTGAAAATACAAGTAGGCATTTTATTCAGCACCTTCTCAAATCAGGTTCTACAACATCTCAAGAACTTTTGCAACATGGTTACCTTTGTAAATTTCCATCACGTTGTTTTGTTTTTGCGTCAAATGCGCCCGTGTGATTGCGCCGAGCTTCTCGGCAGCTACGATTAATAATTTAGATGTTCTAAGAGAGAAAAATGAATTATAAATACCGGGAAAAACATTGCAGAAATACACTGCACATCTAAAAGCGTGAGCATCTAATATTTATGGTGGAAAAGTATATAAAATTTTATGTGATAAAACAAAAAAAAGTTAGTAAAATATTTCACATTTTCCTTGTGTCCATCTTGAGTATCTTTGAGTTACTGAATTTCGAAGATACGAACATACATTCATACATGCCAATTATTTATTTGACAGAGACATTGTACATTAATTCACATTTCTGTAAATGTACTTTTCCATCTGCAGTCAATGGACAATAAAATGTCACCCTGTTATGATCTAACCTCCGTACATCGCCACGTGTTTACAGTGTGCGTCCCAGGATATCCGGAAGCAAGCATAGAAGCGAAGAGGCCCGTACTGCTAATAAACGCCAAGCAATTGCAATGATGGTTTAACAAATCAGCAGGATTCTAAACACTGTACTGTGTATAACAAATCTTGTTGTGTTAGTATCGTAGTACCTAGAAATTTTTTGTTGGACTTGCGAACAATCTCTGGGGAACTGAACCCGATCGTATGTGGTAACTTTGCAAAATTTCAGCATCAAATTTATTTACTTATTTTTTAAAGATTTTTCCGATAGAGTACGAACATTTAATTCTGATGTTAGTAAAATAATAAATACATTAATATGGTTACAATAAGTTGATCCACATAACGGGAAACTTAGATTAATCTGAACATACAGTATTAAAGATATTTTCGCTTGCTAACGTGTGGGACGCCCCTGATTGATTCGCTTCTCTTCCTCCTGCTAACTGGCTCCGCTCTGCATGTTCTCTGTAGAACAAATTCTCCACAGAACGTATCCTTTATTATGGAGAATGAAGAGCACAATCAGCGCTGGGCAAAACCCCAAAGCTCGCACCTGTGTGCAAATTTACTCTAGTGTGACTTGGACGAGATCATCAGAGCTGGTTTGAGGAATGAAGGACGAAAATGGAGAAAAAAAAAGGAGAGTGAAATTTGGTAAGCAAGTTTCTCGAGGGATGAGCAAATAAGACAACCGTGCTGATCAGGTTGGAAATAAAACCAGAGATCATGCAAACAACAGGAATACTCCGGCTTCTCATGTAAATTCATTTGATCCGATTTGATTTTTGCGAGGTCGTGAGTTTGGCGAGTCTTATGGAAGTTTCCGGATCGGTTGAGCTCGTTGATGTCTTTTCTGTCACGGAGCTGATGATTAGGTAAATTAATCAATGCGTTGATTTATTTTCGATAAGGGCATGGAGCTGACTGAAGGGTTTATTTTAACGTACAGGTTCTAATATGTACAGTATAGCTGTTACTATGGTAATGGGGACCTGGTTTTATGTACATCTTATTTATAAATTAATAATGATTCATATGGTAAAATATATATTTAAAAAAAAAAAAGGGTATACATTTTATGGAACGAGTTTCCTCAGTGTCGGCACTCGGTAACTCGTCCCGCTTTCCCTTTRATAACCTTTAATAATAAGCTCAATAGGTAAATATTATCCCTGTAAACACTTGATCTGATCGTTTCAGTCTTGTGTAAACACACATTTTATCAGACTATCTTCTGTGTAAATGGTTAACTTGGACTCTCTAATCAGAATGATTTTAATCAGATTAGCGGAATATAAACCGTACCATTTTTCTGCAGCTGTATAAAGACGTAGATGTTTCGGCCGTCCTACTTCCACCGGGAAACACCACAGTAGGTGCGAGGACTGGGAATCAACGGTCACATCCCGATTCGATATTCTCACTATGTCTTGGTGCCCATTTGATAAAAAAATTGCGATTCTAGAAGCATCAATTTTATAAAAATTCTGATGCGATTTTTATTATTTTAAACCTTTAACATTCTAAAGTTTAATGATTTAATTAAATGTCGTCTGTTCAATACAAACAAACTTGACATAAAACAGTTTGAAACTGAGCAGCACACATCTCTGTCCGCCGCAATTATTATTTCTAAACAAACTTGGACAATAATTCACTCCTACCACATTCGGGATGAAACCGTGTGAAACAGTTCAGTGGAGTATAACGAAACAGCGACGGTTCGCCTCCTTTAAGGCTTCCGAAGCTTTAAAACTCAGTGATTGTGCTGGTTCAGAAGACACACAGGGACCGTCATCTGGATCGGTTTCAGGATAAACATCATCTTCCTAAACTACAAATACCCTGTGTAAACATGCTAGCGAGCATAGCGGTAGAGCAGATTTGACTCTGGTGGCAATCGTGGCAGTGTAATATCGAGTAGACACACACCTTAAATCACACACGCCTTGTCCGGAGCAACTGATAAATGTAGCTATCTAATATATATTTAAAAAGAAAACACATAAAAGAACCACAAAGTCCTTAAAATACATGATTTATTAATACTATGGACTTTTGTAGTGTAATCAAATTTGAATTTGAAACTGGCATCGCTAAACACAGATTCAAAGCGAAGTAATTTTTATTATTATTCTGATTTCTGTATATACACGTCAGGAAAATAAAAATAATATAAATACTTCATATTATTTATTATATATAGTGCATGTTCAAGGTTTAAGCCTCAAAATCCTCCTAGTAGTAACCTTATAGAGATGTACATGTGCAAAAGAGACATGTTGGGAGTGTGTGTGTGTGTGTGTGTGTGTGTGTGTGTGTGTGTGTCTGCGAGCGTGCGTGCGTCTAGTATTTAACCCCTCCTACTTTATAGAGTACAATGCGCTCTGTACATCAGCTGAAACAATTGAATGAAGCAGATAGACATCTCTCTCACTTTTGTTCCCATTTTCGACATTGTTTCTGTTTTCCCAACAATACGAAACGAAACGCGTAATCAGCTCGACTTTAACGCCCGCCGCTTCGATTTCTACGTCCGAAAGTTCATGTATTCTTATAGAAGTGTAATGCCTGTGACACGAAGTTGCTGATCCAGATTCCATCATGTCAAATGCCACAAAGATCATAAACACACACGGATTTATAAGGATGGTACTTTCTAGGTTTTTTTTATTTATGCATGTATACTAGGGAGAAAAACCTAGAAAGTCCTGGTCAGGAGGGAGGGGTGGGGGGGGTGTCAGGGGAAGAAAAAAAATCCCATGGTAAAGATCTTCACATTGCATAGCAAGAGCCTGATTTGTCAGGGAAATTTCACTTCAGATAGTAAATATTCAAATATCCACGCCTCCGCATGCACACACACACACACACACACACACGCACACATATATTTACGTACACATAAATACAGGTTTACATTCAATCGAGCAGGTTAGACCTGTTGATCCTGCCCACTCTGACACGACTAGGCTATGTATGTGGGTTTGGGGTGTTTTTATATGTAGTCTGTCTGATCGTCTGTATAGAGAGAGAGAGAGAGAGGGAAAGAGTGAAAGAGTGTGAGGGAAAGAGAGGAGAGAGAGAGAGAGAGATGGATGGATGGACAGAGAGTGGAGGGAGAGCTAGAGAGAGAGAAAAATAGAACAGAGAGAGAGAGAGAGAGAGAGAGAGAGAGATGGTGGTCGGATTGTCGTCTTCTCCTCTAATAATTTTTCCCGCTTGACTTTAAGCTTCTTTAATCACTACAGTGTCCTTCGTTGTGTTCTACTGTATTTATGACCAGGTGCTAACCTCCTGGCAGAGGCAACAAGGTCTGAGCCGAAATCTAGAAGAGCAAACAATGTATTTTTGGTCCACCGGCCTGGACACTATTTCGGGCCGTAACATAAAATGATCTATGTGAGACAAAAGACCAAATTCATGGTTCGAATCAGATCACAGTTTTTAAGTCACAAATCAGATCTTTTTTTTCCTGTTTGTTCTTGTTTTTTTTTTGCTCTGGTGAAAAAGAAAAAAAACGATTCCAATACATATTTGCTTTTTATTAATTATGTTACTTCAGTAGTCGTGTCAAAGCAGTAACTAAATCAGCAGACCATCATCTCAAAAACATTGCAAGAATTAGATGTTTTGTTTCCAGTCACGACTTGGAGAAACCTGTCCATGCCTTTATCACCAGCAGGGTGGATTATTTTAAATTACTGGTTTATAAGGTCACTAAATGGCGTAGGACCTAAATACACTGCAGATATGCTCACTGAACATAAACCTAACAGACCGCTCAGATCATTAGGATCGAGTCAGTTAGAAATACCACAAAACAAGGGGAGTCTGCTTTTAGCCATTAAGCTGCGCACAGGTGGAACCGGCTTCCAGAAGAGATCGGATGTGTAAAAACACTAGTCACATTTAAATCTAGACTTAAAACTCATCCGTTTAGCTGTGCATTTATTGAATGAGCGCTGTGCTGCGTCCGAACTGACTGAATTATTCTATGTTTATCTAATATTTTTAACTGTTTTAAAAAGTTAAATTATTTGTATCTTAAATCTAATTAAAAAATTGTCTTTAAAAAGTTTTATTGTCAATGTTTTTTATTTCATTGTATTATTATTTTCTTCCCTTTTATGTAAAGCACTTTGAATTACCATTGTGTATGAAATGTGCTATACAAATAAACTTGCCTTGCCTTGTAGAACGTGTAGCGCTCTTAAAGCAGGGAACTTCTGCCAGTGGTTTTGAATTTGAGTTAAATGAAACTTGTTTACTTGTTAAAAAAAAAAAAAACATTCAACAGGCATGAAAGTGCAATATGAGGCATAATTATTAATAAGTTAAATAATCGCTATTAAGCTTCAGTTCACATGTAAGGTGTAAAATGTAAATATCGGTGTAATATCAAAGTCTGAGCGGAAAGAGTTTGAGAACGATAATCAGCTGTGTGTGTGAGAGAGTGAGTGAGTGGATCCGGAGTTGGTGCAGTGTCGGTCTCTGACTCAGCAGCCTTCAGAGGAAAAACACAGCGCAGGAAAGACCACAAGCACTAAAATCAAACACGTGTGTGTGTCCAGTGGCACCGGGCCAAGCTGGCTGTCCAAGGGGAGTGTTTAAAAACTCAGAAATGAGCCACTGGTCTGGAGATCTGCCAAAATAGCACAGACACACACACACACACACGTAAATGTGCAATCAGCTAGAGGCAAAGAGGGAGCAGACATTCACATGTGAACACACCCAGAGAGAGCGAGCGGAGAGAGAGTAACAAAACTAGACGTAAAACAGAGAGAGAGAGAGAGAGAGAGAGAGAGAGAGAGAGAGAGAGAGAGAGAGAGAGGTAGGGATACAGACAGAAAGTCAGAGAAACAGAGCGACAGAAAGACAAGAAATAGACAGACGGGGATGGAAAGACAAAACTGAAGGGGGACAGCCTGTGAGATAGAGAGAGATGAAGATAAAGTAAAGACTACAGACAGGTGTTGATAAACGCTCAGCTCCCCGTGTATAAACACACTCCTGCAGTTGGGGGTGGGGTGGTACACACACAGTCAAACACAAACACACACACACACTGTCTCAACACTAAACACTCACGGTGGTCCGAGCCATCTTCGCTTCTCAAACATACCCGTGTGCGTGTGTGTGTGTGTGTGTGTGTAAGATCTGAGACGAGCCCTGACTCATCCTCTGCTCAAGCACTTCACCTTTATTAACACACACACTTTACCCTGTTAATCTGTTTTATACTCCGTAACACACACACACACACACACACTCCAAGTACGCAGTGTGTGTGTGTGTGCGTGCATGTGTGCGTTGATAGATGGCGTCCCCTCAGTCATCACTTCTCTTCCTTCTCCATTAGAGGCTGCAGGAAGGAAGAGAGAACTCTGAGGCCGAGCTGAACGACTTTATTGGAGACGAAGTGAAAGACGAGTGAACTGATGTAAAACAGACAGGGAGGAAATAAAAATAATCAAGAAATGAAAAAAGATGGAAGCAAAGAAATATTGATGGTGAACAGGAAGGAAGGAAAAAGAAAATAGAGAATGGAAAAGAAGGATGAAAGGAGGAGGAGAAAAATAGAAAAGGAGAGAAAGGACAACAGACAACAAACGGAGGTGAAAAGGAAGTAATGGATCAGGGATGGAAAGAAGGTAAAAAAAAAAGAAAGAAAGAAAATGAGAGTAATGACACTAAACGGATGGAAGGAATGAATGAATGTAGACAGATGAAAAAAAATATTCAGGAAGGACAAAAAGCTAAAAATAAGAAAGTAGAGACATACTGAAGAAAGGAAGGAAATGATGAAGAAAGAGGGAAGGACAAGAAAGGGAAAGGAGAAGAAACAGACGGAGGAAGAACGAAAAGAAAGAAATGAAGGAAATACAGAAAGAAAGAAATAGGAGAGGAGAAATGAAAATGTGGGAGGAAAAGAAGGAAGCAGCCCTGTTTAAACCATGTGTATAAATAATATCACTCCCTCACACTCCCTCACACTCCCTCACACTCCCTCACACTCCCTCACACTCCCTCAGTTGTATATTCCGCCATTCTACAGGACGTCTGAACCCCAGTGTGTGAGTCTGGACAGGAAAACATATCACTGATGTCATTCTCCCTCCATCCTGGACAAGCAGCTCATCCTCTCCCTGTCTTCTTTTCTGACCTCTGAACCCCCTAGCGCGTTCACTCATCATTTCATCTCCTCTGTGTGTATGTGCGTGTGTGTGCGTGTGTGTGGGGATCGATTCCGGAGCAGCTGAGTGGCCAAGGCAGTTTATTACGGTTCCTTCCTCTCCTCGGGCGCGAGTCCGGAGCGCGGTTTCCCGAGCCCTCGGCTCATCAGTGGTCTGTCCCTCGGCACTCCCTTCACGTAAAGTCCGAGCACGCTGCAGCGATTCAGAAAATTCCCACACACTTTGCATGAGGTCAGGGTTAATGTGTGGAGGGAAAACACTGACGCGAGTGTGTGTGCGTGTCTAAATGTTTCTCTTTCTCTCCCACATAACGTCTCAGGTTATTACTGCGGTGCACTTTACTTTCCTTGTGCATGTGTGTGTGCGCGCAACTTTTACACAAATTCATTTATAAGATTAAATATAAAAAATTATGATAAATAAGTAAATTAAATATATAAATGAGTGAATGAGTAAACAAATATATATATGAATAAATTAAAGGACGGATGAGGAAGATTTGAAGCCAGGGTCGTGTTTAAACGACAGAAATAACGATGCTGTGCACTTTTAACTGTTATCATTAATAGATGGCAGAAAGCGGCTACTAGATGGTACTTGCATGAGAAAAAAAATAATTAATTAAAAATAAAAACTTGCTGTGTTGTTGCGCAGAAACTTTAAACTCCTCCAGCTTATAAATGTTGCAGCTTTACTCTCGACTGCTGCAGCGCACGGACACTCATTACATGCTGTTTAGTCTCTGTTCACACTGTTACCATGGAAACGATAACGTACTAAAAGCAGCGCCAAGAAGTTGGAAYTGGGAACGACATGGTTTTTAAACTGTGATGTGTTTAATGTTTACAGAGTTCCCTTGATTAAAGCTGTTGATTTTGGGGTCACTTGGTGAAACCGTGGTCGAGTTCGAAAGACGAAAGTGTCGTAGCTGCTGTTGTGAAAATCAGCGGCACTGTGGTATTAGCTCACACTCCAACACTAAACTACTAGTTAGTGAGAGAGACAGACTAGATGAAGAGGACGTACTGAATAACACGCATCCTTCACATGGTGATATTAGAGCAGTGCATCATGGGTAGACAGCGGATAAGATATGATTCAATTCGAATTGCGATGTTCTGCACCAATCATCATCATCATCAGACATTTAGAAGTTCTAAATCGACATAATCTTGACAATTGAAAGAAAAGAAAAAAAATCTTTTCAAACTTTCCATGCTGTGTGTGTTCACGGCCCGTCACGTACTACAACGAGTATAGTCACGTGCCTCCACCCTGTCCAGTCTGTGAGATGAAGGTACCATGAGAACTCTTTCATTAGAAAAATAACGTCCCAGCCTTAAGACACGAGCGTATTTACAGTGCAAAGTTTGTCAGAGAGGGGGGGAATTTTTTTTTATAAATAAATAAATAAATAAATACATACATACCAGGGGGGAAAAAAAAGAGGGCAACTCCCTTACAGGGAAAAAAATTATTAAATCAAATCTGAGGTAAAATGTTAAATTAAATTAATCCTGATATTGATTTGCAGTCGTATCACCCAGAGCTAGCATTAACGTTTATGGTACTGCGGGTAGGTACTGTAATAAACGTTACAATAATGTTTACAGGCTGATGTTTCTTGCAGATTTTAAAGTAAGAAAATCTACATAAAGGGTCTAATAAACATAGGAACTGTGTGACCTGTTGTTTGTTTAGACATCATGTCTGGTACAGAACACCAATTGTGTCCAAAAATAAATAAATAAATAAATAAATAAATAAAACGATTTCTGTGAGCATTTGCAGAAACTAAAAGCGTTTGCATATTCTACAAAAGCTGTGATTCTATTTTACTTTTGAAAGAATCGATAAATTTGTGTGTCGTTTGTAGTTGAAAGTGTGAATCGATTCCGAATCGAAACCTAATTTCACTCGTTGACTCGATGAATCGAAACGGCCGATAAAAGCTTGACTGAATCGCACAGTGCCTGATTTCACTATCAAAACCTGACCGTGTTTCTGCACCCTGTTTCTCCTTCGACAGTGACGGTGTTCCTCGAAACACGCAGGAAGCGGGAGGGGCTGGAATACCTCAGGATAACCCCAGTCAGGAAGGAGCGGCAGAGAGCTCTGTAAAACTGGATGTGATTAAATTAACCTCGGACGGTCACTGCTGTTTGTCTCGCTTCAGTGTGCTGTAATTGATTGACACTGCCGCTACTAATAAGACACACACACACACACACACACACCAGAATGTGAATACATGGAAAAAGACGACGGAGAAGGACGCACGTCTTATCAGAATCCCCGAGGTAGACTGTTACGGTGTCTGAAGGTTTAACCCTTTAATTCAGGAATGTTTTCTCTGGGTGGGGCAGCTCAGTGCTGAAACAGAGGGAGATTTCCTGCTCCCAACCCCCAGCAAACTTTACAATTACACACACACATACATATATATATATGTGTGTGTGTATATATATATATATCACACACATACACACACACACCTCTCTCTCTCCCCTTCCCCCAACACCACCAGCCTTCTACATTCAATACCTCTATTTCTGGCCTTCAGGAATCTTCAGGTCCCTGATGATAAGGGCAGGACTGTACATGTAGTGCTGCATCCCCCAAACACACACACACACTTCCCTACTACCACCTACCATCCACTCAAGTCTCTCACTTCTAAACACAAAAATACACTTACACCTTTGTACAAATGTGTGTCATCATTTCGCTTTGCTCAGCTTTTTTTTTTTCAAAACACGAGAAGAAACAACAATGAACAAAATCAGTTTTTTATGAATGAATGAACGATCTGGTTTTGTGTCGCACATTCACACAATCAAATACAAGTGATTCCTGGACATCGTTGCTTGGAGTGGTGCGTCCTGACGTCGATCATTTACAAGCTTAATTTGGATGAAAATTAGATGCAAGTCAGTGGAGGAGGGGGAAATTTATCGCCTCACTGTCTGTATACCTCTCTCTCTCTCTCACTTAATATATGGCTTTAAATCCACACCAACTCCATGATGCAATCATATATACACATTATTTATTCTCACTCAAATTTTAATGAGATGTGAGAAAACTAATCAAGTTTAATATTTTACATTTAATTCTGTGTTGCTATGCAACAGAAACTTGAAAGTGACGAGTTTCGAAAACATGAGGCCACATTTAATACCAATGAAAAAGTCAACAATCATGATGTTCGCATTCGAGGGGGGAAAAAAATCTCCCCATGATACAGTCGAGCAGGCGAGGGGTTTCGCCGAAAGTGAAGTGTGTTCGAGCTGAGACCTGACGTGTGCCGCGTCACAGGCGATACTGAACATTGGTGAAGCTTTGTGAAATCGGTTATAAAATCGGTTTGATTACTTTGAAATTTGTTGAAATTTTGATAAATAACTAATTTTTCACCATGAAGCCTGTTTAATTTCGCTTCCCTAGGTCAGGGGTCGGCAACCTTAAACACACCTTAAAAACCGTTTCTCACCAAAAAAAAAAAAAAACCCTTGACATCGAAAAATGAAAATAATATTTTCATTTAAAAAAAAACAAAAAAAAACTAGTGTCACATTTGTGAAACCAATAAACTGCTGCAGAGAAAACGAAACTTATTTCTGTATGCAACAAAAACATGGGGGGGGGGGTTGAAGGTTACTTTCAAATAAAATACTCAATGTCTATTTGAATCCTCGTCGTTTTTATGAGATAAAAAGCCGAACTTAAATGATCTACCTGTACGAAACCCAAAGCACCGTCTGCTTGTGTGTGCCGTCACCCTTTTATCGTGTGTACTGGAGCGTGCGGCCAGCTGCCGAACTGAATAAAAGCTCAATGAATCACGTGACGACGGGCGTCTCACATCGACGGTTATGACATTTTTTTGAGTGACAACATATTCAACATGTTTTATTTTAATGTTACAGGATCACCATAACCTTCAAATGTATAACTGCATTAAATACTTCAAAGCCTGATCTGGGACACGTAGCTACTCAGATACTCATATTTTAAATGATGCCACATTTTTTGGGACACCCTGTATCTACTGTATAAACGTACATATATGTAAACATCTACATGCAGGGTTTAAGAAGTAAGATCTGAACAGAGGCTGTGCGTCAATGAGCCAGAGCGAACACCAACGACGCATCTCAGGTTGGCACCACGCACCGGTACAGCTGAACACACACCGTGACCACCTCCGGCTCCGATTAAAAGTCACGCTCGTCTTAATGAGTCGATTGATGTTTCTCGAAAGAAGGGTGAAATAATAAGAGAAAAATAAAGTGCGACAGGTGCGGAAACTCTCATCGCCGTCTTCCTCTAAAGGATTAATTTCTGTTGGAATTTTCAACACCTCGTTCGTTCCTACGTCGTGCTCATCATATTATGGAGAAATCGCAACCTATTTAACCATTTTGTACCATACAAAGCACTACACACGTACGGTGGTGTCCGAGTCCCTGCGTAACTGGTTGCTATAGAAACGATACCGCCTGCCAATCGCGGGATTCCGTGAGGTYGAGTATGTGGAAGAGGGCAGACGGTCTTTTTATTTCTTTTATTTGTTACTCTACTTTTGTGTCATGCAGCAGCTTTGAAATTTAGCAATTTCCAGATATTATGAGGAGCGCGAGCTTAAAAAAAATAAACAAGGGAATAAAAATTATCCGACACTGAAAGTCAGATAAACATAATCTGAGAGTTTCTATCGAGTCTGAATGAAATATTACTGTTTAATTTCAATTCACGGTTAGCACACACTATTTAAGAAGAGCGCGGTGTGTGTTACGCTCCGACAGGAAAACCACAACCTCGGTCGCAATGAGAGCCTTAACCGTTTCCTGTGTCTTCAGATTCAGGTGTTACACTACTTCTGTCCTGTCTCTCTCTCTCTTACACGAGCCTCTGAGCCGCAGCGGCTCGCTCCGTTACTGCACGGACGCCAAAAACATCCCACTGGTGTTTTACTCCCTCTGAAAACAAACCGGAACAGGAAGAGAAAGGAGATCGAGGAGCCGATTAGGACGGTGATGAAATATGGTCGCCATAGTAACCGTATTTTACCCTGTGACGCGTGGAGTAGACGTTCCAAAGCCAAGACTCGTCATGCACCAAAATGGACAGAGCTGCTGATGTGGCAGAGATTTTTTTAGGAAGGAGATTTGAAACTGCTTTTCTTAGAAACTTTTATAGAGCATGAAGTTCAAACATGAACTGCTGTGGCATAAAAATTTTTTAAAAAGCCACACACACTTCAGGACGTGATTTTCTAGGAATAGAATCAACTTACACAACCAGAAGATGCACCCAGATTGTGAACAAAGGTTTACACAGCTAATCATTTATCTCAAAGATTTATAATAGATGTAGAATCATTGTAATGGACGAAGGCTTTGATCTTTATTTTGTGTTCAAGTCAAACCGGGACTCCTGGTGTAAAACTGACCGGCGGTTACGGAGACTCTGAGCTGCAGGAAAACATTTGAACGGTGCGAATGTTTTAAAGAAAGCCGCGTGTTTGACTGACGCAGTGTCTCGGAGTGTACTGGAAAGTCTGATCCTTGGGGAAAGAAAAAAAAAAAAAAAAAGACGGATAACTTATCACCAACTTGTGGAACAGACGCTTCTGTCTGTCTGAACTGTACACGCCATCGTTCAGACACCAGTTGCACGTTACGGGAACTCGTCTGGGAGTTATCGGCACATCGCCCCTGCGGTCCTGACCTCGCTCCGAGACATTTCCACATATTAAGGATTTCAAAGGAGTTTTTTTTTTTTTATAAATCTCAAAACTTTGTTCTGTTATTCCACGTAATTAAGGATTAAAACTTGAACCGCTTTGACTTGAACGCCCTTCTTATTTGTCTTACGTTCTCCAACGCGCTTTGTGATCACAGTAGAGTTGAAGCGGGACAACAGTCTGAAACGTGAAGATCATGTGCAATATATGCATATGCAAATGCTGAACGTCAGAGACGGATTTGGACGGGAATTCCACTGGTGTACGTGCGTTGTATCTATTTCATACCTTTACAGTCCCGGAAAAGCAACAAAAAAAAATTAATAAAGAAATTTATTATTCAAACAAAAGAAGATTAATAAGCCTTTAACACGAGAGGATAAAAATATTCTTTAAAAAAAAATATTAATAAAATCACAGACACGTCCAGATCTAAAGAAAGGAATTGTTCACAACAGAGGCATAAAGAAAATCTGTTTCCCAATGAGCTCGCACGCACACACAGCGCTGATTAAACCATGTTCATGTCCTTCGATCAAAACGCTATTAATCACCTCAGGATTAAACAGAGAGGTGATGTTCCTCAGATAATACCACAGGGAGGGGCTCAGGACCCCAGAGACACACAAAGGATTATGGGGGTCAACTGAACGTCCCACTGCGGCCATCTCCACCCACACGTTACTGCTGGACACAGAGCTCCTGAGCGTGTGCTCATTCTTGGTGTCGGACAATGATACAGCAGGAGTAATGACAGGAGCTGTAGATCAATGATACAAACATGCAGGCACACACACACACAGCGACTAAAGAGGAATTAACTACTTTGTAGACGTGCCGTTATGTGAAAATAAGACTCGGCGGCTTGTAAGCATCCGCTTGTCTGACGTACGCGAGATCAAACAGAGCTTCTATCGTTTCCATGGTGACATCACACACACACACACACACACACACACACACGCTGTGTAAAATCAATGTGCGTTGTTGTTGTCGATCGGCTGGTAACGTGCTTTCTTTGAGACATGTCGACGACGGCGGTGGACGAGTTTCCCGGATTCCACGACAGACGCCTTCGTTCTGTTTAAACCGCACGCCGCCGTCTCGTTTCACTTCCTCTTCAGCTGGCGGTGTGATGGCACGCTCGGAGGAAATGAAGCCGGCGGGAGGGGAGGGGCGGGGGGCGCTGGCACGGGTCCAGCACAGGAGTCGGGTTCGTAAAGCCATCACACACACAAACATACACTACTTTCAGTTTGTTAATGAAAGCTCTACCCCCTGTGCAAGGGAATTCCTCTGTAGGACTGTTCTGGGTTTCAGCTCCACTCCAACACACACACACACACACACACCTCCTGGGAACTTTGTCAAAACTGCTCTCGACACACTCTGGAGTCTGTCCAAGTGCTGCTGAGATTCAGCCAGGAGCATGGGAAACACACACACACACACACACACACACACACACACACATGCTCTCGCGCGCTCTCGCTCTCTCTCTCTCTCTCTCCCTCACACACACACAAAGTGAAAGCGTGACGTATGAGCTCTGGCACGATGCCAGCACACACTCGCGGGGTTTTCTTTCTCCTCGCAGCTGACAGCAGGAGCGGCTCGGCATGACTCAGGCTCTGTGGGATTTTACAGTGCGCGCCTCCTGGCACGGGTCCAGCGCTCTGAAACACTACTGAGCGGCACTCGAGGAAAAAGTGTGCATCAGAGAAGGTGTGTGTGCGTGTGTGTGAGAGAGAAGGTGATTTTCTTAAATCAAGGTGAACATCACTGAATTCAGTGCATATTTTAAATATAAAAATAAGAATACAGAAATGCTTCGTCTGAGTCGACTCACCTGAAGTGAGTGAATCCGAAAGACTCAGATTTTTTTCTGCCCAATAAATAAACAGCGAAAAATAAATAAACCATTCATTCCTACCTGTTTGAAGTTATCGTCGTAGCCCCAGTCGGCCTGCCCGTTCGGAGACGTGGCTGTTTGGGGACCGGCGGGTGAAAGGTCGTCCTCGGGCTCCTCTTTGACTCTGACGGGAGACGAGTCGTCTCTCTGAAACCGGGCTCCTGCGGCCGTGCTGGCGGCGTAGCCCGTGAACTGCCTGGCCATTTCGCTCTGCTGGAGCGCCAGCGTCTGCTTGCGCAAAAACTCCAAGCCGCTCACGGGGCCGTCCTCTTCCTCGTTGTCGTCATCATCCTCGTCCTCGCTGCCTTCGCCGGCCATCGGTTCATTTTCGTCGTCGTTATCGGCGTCGTCGTCATCGTCATCACCCGAGTCCCTGCCCCGCCCGACTTCCTCCAGGGCGACACCGTGCACCTGGGCTTTACCGCCGGCGCCCAGCGCCGAGACTCGAGCCGCTGCCAGGATGGCGTGCTGAGCGGCCACTTGCTGAGCATACATCAGGTGGGCGTCGCGCAGACGCCGCTCCTTGCGCTCCATCTCCAGACGTGCCTGCTGCTGCCGCTGCAGATGCTCCATCACGGCCTCGAGCTTCACCCCCGCGGCACCCCCCTGAGGGAAAACGCTGCCTCCTAAACTGCTCTCCTGAGAGAAGGGAGGGGGAGGGGAAGCCGGAGAGGAAGTAACATAGTCGTCAATGACCTGCCATAAACATGCAACTCTAATTACATCTCAGAAGCACAGAGGCTTCCACGTGCAACCAAACCGCTTTAATCCAACCGTCAGAACAACAACAACCCGATAAACAGAAATCGTCTCTCGTTACTCAGCAGATTGTTATCCTTTTGGCGATCCTTTTTCTCTAACAGTCAGAGCAGCGGGATATTTTTCTCCGTCTTCGATATCTGTAATGCTGAGCGCTGAGTGCACCGGATCAATACCTCAGCCTTGAGCTGATCTCTCGGAAATAATGCATGAGCCAGCACAAGGCTTTCTAGGTGTAATTGTGGTGTCAGGACTTCGGCAGACGGGAGGGAGAGGAGGAGGGGGGGGCAATAAATTATACGACTGCCTTTGATCTCCTGATCTCCAATTAACATTCAGTGGATGCGAAGATTAGGGTTACACTGAGAACCAACAAGAAGTGCAAAAAATAAAATAAAAAAAAAAAGGTTTGAGCAACGGGTCAACAATTTCATGACTGATTTGAGTGCAGTGTACGGCCCATGACGTTTCCATCAGACACACACAAGATTGTGATGAAAAACAACTAACACCAGATCCATCCAAGCAATTTTCAAAAATACAGCCTTCTATCCATACATTGCAATTATCACAAACCACACCCACATGCTTTTTTAAAGAATATATTTATAGATAATTATACAGATATAAATAGCTCTATAAAATTATATGTAATTACTAGCGCAAGTACCAGTCATTGACAGGGGGAAAAAAAAAAAAAAAAAGAGTTTGCAGAAATGGTTAAAAGGTTAAAGCTAAAAACAAGCTGATCAGCTTTAATGTAATCAGGGATATCACTATTATTATTATTATAACTATTTCAGGTTGAAGACCACGTACATGTCGGCCTGCAACAAAAATGATCCCCTTTAACTACAAGATTTTGAATCTACTGGTCATTTTACCTGATTACAATTAATGAGGAAATTAAAACAAAAAAAAATCTTACATCTTGTTTACGCTAAATTGTACTTCTTTTGTCATCAGACGAATAGATACACTCCCTGTTCGGTAATCGGAGAGTGAATCACCGACAAGAAATCGAAAAAAAGTAGACCTGATAAAGATTTTAGACGTTTTGTCTTAAAACGACTGCAGTGCGTTAAAATTCACTTGTACCACTTCAGCGCTGAATTGATTAGCCAATCCCAGGAAAAATATTTACGTTTCGCTTTTCTAATTAATAACTATTTCGATTTTTTTGCGGCATCACACAAAACTGGCTAGACAGAGTTTCATGAAACTTTTGCAGTACTTGGATATCTGCCTGAAGTTTAACCTGCACCACAAATTAAACCAAATGTTGAGTAGAGTTGAAGTTATGAGTCGTTAACTGATGACTCAGGTCATGACAGATTATGTCACATCATGCATAACTGGCTGGACAGAATTGAATGAAACGTTTGCAGTACTTGGATATCTGCCTGAAGTTTGACCTGCACCACAAGTCAAATCAAAATGATGAGTAAAAGCAATGTTATGAACGGTTATGTGCCGGATTTTATAATCTACTTTAAAATAAGATATATACTCAATGTAAATAAACACCTATACCAATAAATATTAACTGGAAAAGCTAAACTAAATATTTTACTGGGATTAGGTATTAAAACAACAACAACAAAAAAAAGATTCAAACARACAGGCAGTTTTTTTCTGAGTCTGGTTTTGGGTCCTTTATTGTATGAAATATAGATATCTCAGAAACAGCTAATTCTGGCCAATGTACAGACAAAATATYTCTTTTATTTATATAGATAGTTATATACATGTGACATAAATAGCTCTATGAAATGATATCTAATTATATACCACATTGCACTTGATCATTCATGGTCATATAATGCATAAACGTGCTCAAAACAAGATCCAGGACACTACAGTACAACACACTAGCTGCGCTCGTGCACTGTAAAGCATTTAAACACTTTTGAGTACGCTAGTGCGCAGTACGGAGCGTAGTCATGGCGACGCGCGAGCACGCGACGACTGATTACGTAGCCTACTATGTTTACATAGATACTAGCTAGTACGCTTGTATACTGTTACTAGTATCTGCACTGTAAAGTTCATGGGAAATAACCTAGAAACAAGCGGCTCAAAACGGTTTTAGCTTAATAACCCGACACTTTCGCGGTGATTAAGATAATAAAGTAAACATTAATTAGACATGTTTGAGCCTCACCATGTGAGCTTTGCCGCTGTTGGAGTTCTCCACCATCCCGTTCTTCGACCCTGTGCGTCGCGCCCGCGCTTCACGTTCTCAACCGCTCCGGCTCAGCGTCACCCCCAGCCGCACGCGCGTGCAACTCAACCGCCACGGACCTGCATAGAAATAAATAATTATAATGTATTCTTTAAAAGTAACGGCAGCACAAAAAAAAACGACAAACAAACAGGAACTCTACCTAATTACTGTGAACAGCTAGCGAACTCCAGAATAAACGGGTTTAACGACGGAAACGCGAAGCCCCCAAACACACAACCTCCTAACGCCTGGAGCGCGCGCACACTGCGTGAGTCTCCCACTAGCAAGCAGTACGCCCCGCCTCCTATAATTGCCCCACGCCCACTTACGCCTATATACTATAAACCCCGCCCATTCGACATACAACCGTCTCCTATTAACATATTAACAAGTCCAGCACTTCAGCCAGTGTTCATAAAAAGCAATATTTAATATTAAATACTAAATACTACTGTATATGTCGCATATATAAATGCATACAGAAAAAAATTAGTATGATATATAGATAGAGAGAGAGAGAGAGAGAGAGAGAGAGAGAGATTGCTCATCCTAATCAATCTCACACACACTCTAGTCTGAGTTCACTCTCTCTCTCACCCCTGGACGAGGTGCCAATCCATCACAGAACGCGCGCACACACACACACACACACACACACACACACACACACACACACACACACACACTCATTCACACACTATGGGCAATTTGGTACCTGAGTACTTGAAGGAAACCCACCGAGAATGTGGAGAGAAAGGCCATTTTCATGCACATAGAACCAGAGGTGGGACTCGGACCCTGGCAGTGCAAGACAGAAGTGCTAACCACTAAAACCATGATGTCACCTCTAGTCTGAGCTATTGAATAGAGTAGGCCTTTTTTGAAGAACATAAAAGTATAATATTACGGCATGCTTAGTTAGCTATCACAATTTTAGATTTTTTTAGAATGAGAATATAAGGAAATAAAGGATACTCAGGTGATCATAGGTTGTTTTTTTTATACATATATAATTCGGGGGGAGGGGGGGTGGATCAGGGAGTATAAGTTATAACTCATTCTCAGAGGAGCAATATTTATTTATTTATTTATTTAATGATTATTATTATTTTAAAAGACCACTGGTTTCACTGGTAATAAAGGAGAAAAGCAGCAAAACAAGATGTTGGGATACCCAAACGATTAGTGATATTTTTGAATTCAGAAAAACCTAAACACAACGTTTCAAGTTTTATAATGAGGTTCAAATCAATCAATCAAGCAAGCAATCAATCAATTTTACTGTATTGTGTATGAAGGTTTGGGGATCCCCTGGACATCTTACATTTGTTTTTAACTACGTAAAAAAAAATGAAATAAATAGTTACTCAATCTGGTTTTCTAATAAAGAGCATTTAAAATGAGAATAAACTGGGGACTGGGGATTACCGGAGAAGGAGCCATTGTTTTTTAACTGACATTACAGTAGTCTAAACGATTTGTTTGCATTAACATTATTATGTCGTTATTCATCTTTCTAGAATGAAGTGACTCATTGCTTTTAGTTGATGCTTTAACTCAGATCAAATGAAAAATAGAACAACTCATACAGGTGGAGCTTAAACTAAAAAACGTACACTATTATTAACAACAAAAAATAGCATAGTGTACCTGGATTTGTAATAATAATAATAAAGCATTACAAACTTCAATAACTATATTTGATTACATGTAATATGTAAAGTGTACAGGAGTAAAAGAAAATCCTTAGAAAACATGGATTTTTACATTTACTTCATCAAATAATTTCATTTATTACTTTATTTCTTTAAAAAGAATAGAAAAAGCTCTGAGCATACACAGCACACAATCAGACACATATTGCATGAAAGGTTTTCTCTCTTATTATGAATAATTTTTATCACCAAGAACATCAAGGCACCCTATGCAGATAATTTAATCTCAGGACTGCATGTCGTCCATACTGTTTGTTTGTCTCGGGTTCCTGTACATGGTACAGTTTGCTATCAATCTGAGATTATACACCAGTGGCTCAAGAGCTGTGATGAAGAGGCTTTTATTAGATCTCAAAGCCAACAGCATTGTTTATTAGAGACAGACAGAGCAGAGTGTCAGTGTTAATGAAGCAGGATGTCAGAAATAGCACAGCACATAGAGAAACTCAAGACTGTACACACATAATAATAAAAATGATAATAATAATAATAATAATAATGTTTTTATATAGCAGTTTTTATACAAAAACAGCTCTTTACAAAATAAAATTCATAAAAATCAAAAGAGATTTGATTCTCATAAAAGAGATTTTAATGCATTTAATGCAATAAACAGTTATATAAAACTATATAAAATTATATATAACAATATAAAAAACTAAATTAATACAAAATGTAAAAAATATTACAATAAGACTTAAYTATAATTATAGGAGCATACAGTCACAGTTAGTTAGTCACGTTTGCCACCTAGTGGTGAGATCCAGTATCACACAGTGACTTGATTTGCAGTAATAAATGCAATCAATCTGAGTGGTTTCTACTAAGATTTAAACTACCTGAGGGCCCTTATGGGTTGTTTAGATGACTGAGTCATGTGTTTCTCCCTGAACATCAATACTCTTTATATACTATATATGTATATGCTACATGTACGTGTATGATACATACAGCATTTTTAGCAWCCTAAACATAAAGGTTTACCTGAACRCACACTGTGTTTTTACTWCAACCTGTTCACATGGACTCAGAATGGTGTTGTTTAATACAGAAAACATACACTGGTACTAGTAAGTGTTCATGTGCTGATACAGGATTTCTCTAATGAGAGGTTCATTTAATGTTTATTGAAGGAGTCTCCAGTGTCAGAGCTTTGGAACACAGGAAAAAAAGAGTCTTCATGACAAAAAGAGGCTGGTGAGGAGTTTATTCTGTACCATTCGTTAATCAAAGTGAACTTGTTTCTACAACATTAAACACGTGTGAGTGTTTGTATGATGCATCACTGTTTAACAAACACAAATCTGTAAGCATAGTTGCAAGCAGCRATTTGCGGGCCCAAGCACCGCACTTAAAGGGGACATACCAGTACCATTAGGACAWAAATGTAGAATTTTATATTTAGAAATATGTTGGACGCTGGAAAAAAAAATCATCACGCTAAGATGTCACTCAATGTGATGTAATTTAACATAATGTCATACAGAAAGTTATTAACCACTTTCCGGCATACGTTTACAACGTCATCACAGCTGACCCATTTGAGATATCAAAAATCCTCCCACAATTCTGTATCCTCAATGTCTTTAGATCACAGACCCAGTTTGGTGGCGATCGTATAAATCTCCTAGGAGCAGTATATCAAAATCCAATTTGTTTTGCATAACCGACTTCCTTGGAGCCCATGACATGCAATGCGAAAGTATTTGAAAATACGAGATTTAGAAGATTATAAAATTTCACATGTATATGTGCAAGAGTGTATGAGCTATGCAGCAAAATATAGTGTGATGGTTTTATTCCTTACATACATGTTTATTTATTTCTTTTATTTAGAAAACCACTGCACTTTAATTCATATCTGCATTATGACTATTTTTTGCAATAATCTTAAATGATAGTAAAGTGTTGTGTAATAAAAAAAGTCATTCTGGTATTCATAAATTCAAACATTTTAATCTCAAATACTAGTAACAGATTAGTTACAGTAAAAAGCCAGATGTKATACAAGTGTGTCTTACTAACACTGAGTCTTTACGCATGAATATGTACATTTATGGAAAATGAGTGTTTTTTTTTCACAATCACATAAAAAAACAAAGTGAACTTATTGCATGTGAAACAGTAATATTTAATACAATAATTATATAAGCAATAACTGCTACTTGGAGGGTAAAGAATAAAGATTGTCTGATAAGTTGCATAGTGTGGGAGACGAAAAGTCCGCTTAGCGCTCCGCGTACAACAGTTCCACGTCCATTATAATGTTAACCACTCGAAATAACACACACAAGGCATCAACAATAGCAAATAACCTCTTTTAAG
>QMIH01000474.1:106312-122227 GCA_003987875.1 Clarias batrachus | reverse complement strand
ATGGTATTACTCTAAGTGACCACCAGGGGGAACCAGAGCCAACCAAATGTCATCATCTCATTCTCTCCATCAGGGTTTGTGAGGACACCAAACACGTTCATCACAACGACACTCTTTCTGATTATTGGTTATTGATGTTATATCCTGCCATTCATAGCATTTTCATATCATGCCAACTAACAGGAAGATTCAATCTCGAAGTCTTCATAATTATTGGCACCCTTGGTAAAGATTTAAATATATCCCGAATGGCCAGTCACTGATGAAGTCAGTAGTTTATCAGCTTAATATTACACAACAAACGGTAGAAATCAGATTTAACACCTAAAGAGAAGTGAAATATCAGCTACATCATTCACGTCTCCAGACAAATGAATATCTCGATGTTATACAACAYGACTGAGGGAAGCCTGCCACGATAACAGTGTAAATGCATAACAGTTTCCATTTCACAGTTCTTATCTAATTCACGTTTAGTTTTTTTAAGCTTATAGCTTATATATGATTWAAAAAAAGTAAATATATGTATGAAACATTGATATTTTATACTTATGCTTTCAATATCTAAAAAAAATATTTGACAAATTACATTTTCTGCAAGAGATACAGATTTATCATGTTTCTCAAACGTCACATAAAGTAAGATATTGTGCTCAAATAGGAAACCTCTCTCTCTCTCTCTAATTTATTATTTTTCTCTCTGTGTCTCTCTGATGCATTAACATATCTGTCTGTCACTGTCTGTCTGGTTTTATTTGTCTGCTTCTATCTGTTTCTGTCTGTCGGTCTGTCTGTGAGCTTGTATTTGCCTCTATTTGTATGTCTGTCTTTCTGTTTGTATCCGTCCCTGTCTGTCTGTATGTTGGTGTCTGTCTATGTCAGTCTCTCTGTCTATCTGTCACTATCTGTTGCCTGTCTGTCTATCTGTCTTTGTCTGTAGCTCTGTCTGTCCGTGCATGTCTCTTTTAGTCTGTCTGTCTATCTGTCTCTGTCTGTCTGACCCTGTGTGTCTGCTGTAGTCTGTCTGTATACCTGTCTGTCTGATTGTCTCTTCCTATCTGTCCGTTTCTACTATACTGTGTCATTTACTGTCTGCTGTAGTCTGTCTATCTATCTCTGGCTGTCTGTTTGTCTCTTCCTATCTGTCTGTTTCTATGTAACTTACTGTCTGTTGTAGTCTCTCTGTCTGTCTCTGTCTGCCACTGTCTGTCTGCTGTAGTCTGTCTGTCTGTTTGGTGGTGTTTTTCTGTGTGCCTGTCTGTCACTGTCCGCTGTATTCTGTCTGTCTGTCTGTCTGATTGTCTCTTCCTATCTGCCTGTTTCTATGTAACTTACTGTCTGCTGTAGTCTGTATGTCTGTTTGGTGGTGTTTTTCTGTCTACTTGTCTGTCACTGTCTGCTGTAATCTGCTGTAATCTGTCCCTCAGATTGTCTCTTCCTATCTGTCTGTTTCTATATGCCACCGCATGTCTGCTGTAGTCTGTCTGTCAGCCTGCCTGTCTATCTGTCTCTGTCTGTGTCTGTCACTRCCTGTCTGCTATAGTCACTCTGCCTGTCTGTCTGTCTGCCTATCTGCTGTACTCTGTCTGTCTGTCTGTCTGTCTGTCTGCTGAAGCCTGCCTCTCGGTCTGTTTGTCACATTCTTTGTCTCTCTTTGTCTATGACTCAGTCGAGACATCGCTCTCTCTCTCACCTGCAGCTTCAGAAGTGCCTCGGGTTCAGACAGAGACACAGCGCCTCTCACTGCTTCGCCCTTCTGTTCGTTTCAGTTACAAGTGTGCTGAAGATGACTTTCCTAACATAGTGCGATCACATTCATCCTCRCTGTAATGAGTTGGCGTGCGGAGAGGCAAGAGGAGGAGAGGCTGTCTCAGTCAGAGCCGTCTCCTGACCTTAACACTCCGGATGAATTTTCATTACAGAATTAAGATCAGTGTGTGAGTGTGTGAGTGTGTGTGTATGTGTGGGTGGGTGGGGGGTAATCTAGTGGAAGGACGAGGGAGGACGGGGTGCTAGTGGAAAGGAAAAGATGTCTTTGTGTGTGTGTGTGCAGATTCGCTGTTAAATAATGAGAACGTACGGTATGCACTCTCAGAACCGCAGCTTTTTATTAATAACTAGTTTCTCATTTTTAATCAACGCACAAGAAAAAGAGGAGGAAAAAAAAATCCTGACACTGAGAGCTTGAAAGAAAATCACACGCAGCATTGTGTAGCAGAGCTGGGAGAAGTACACAACAAAACGAATCGGAGCCTGGTCAATATTCCACGGAAATAAACGGGCAGTGTGAAAACTGTGTCGAAGCGGTGAGTCAGCAGTAAAAGTCCCTCTCTCAGGGGTTTAATAATGAAAGAGCATAAGGTAGATTTTTCATTCAAGTCAGCTGGGGCGAGGAGGAGGAGGAGGAGGAGAGGTTTATTTATTCCTCGTCTTATTCAGCGAGATAAAATATCATGCCTCTACAACCGGAGTAAATTTGATATTTTATACACGACGGCTTCGCGCCCGCGCTTCATATCCATTAGACAATCGAACGTGTTCAAACTCCTAATATCATCTTAATAACGCGGAACAAACAGATCGAATGCGATCTCCACGGCGGCGCGGAGATAAAGAGAGAGCGAGAGTGAAATCGTCTCGACGGCAGAACGCCGCTGTACTGTATCTGTCATCCATCTGTTATTATTTTCTCTAGGAGGCGTGAAATTCTGGTTTGGTGTGAAACATGCCGCCGAAAGCTGCAGGACTAGTACCGGTTTGGCAGCTCCGAGAAAACGACTATAGGGGTTTCATACTGTAGTGTAAAAACATCTCGACATCAATTTCAGACTGCTGGAACAGCAGGAAAAAAAAACAATGTCAGGTCATTTCTATTTTTAAAAAAAAACATTTTTATCTTTTTGTACATCTGAGCAAGGCGGTGGTGGTGTAGTGGTTAGCACTGTCRCCTTGCACCTCCAGGGTCCGTGTTCGATTCCCGTCTCTGTGTGTGTGTGGAGTTTGCATGCTCTCCCCGTGCTTGGTGGGTTTCCTCCAGGTACTCCGGTTTCCTCCCACAGAACAAAGACATGTAGGTTAGGTCATTTCCAAATTGGCCGTAGTATGTGAGTGTATGTGTGTGTGTCTGTGCCCTGGGATGTATTGGCACCCTGTCCAGGGTGTACCCCGCCTCGGGCCCTAAGTCTCCTGGGATAGGCTTCCAGCCCCCCCCCCCCCCCCCCNCTGTGCTATACATGATGAGTGAGTGAGTGAGAGTGTACATCTGAGCAGTTGTGACAACTTGGCAGTGGTGGCGTTTGAACCTGGAACCTTCTGATGACTGCTCCAATGCCGATCTACCAAGCTACCCCTGCCTACTAACAACTAACCCACTATACCTTTGGTTAATGCAATACAAACCATTGAGCCATTTACTTTCAGCTGATTTAAAATCTATATTTTTTTCTAATTGTGACACTGTTCACTCCAGTTGTAAATCTCTTGTACATTTTACTAAATTATTTCACACGTATTTATTTATAAGGCATAAATTATTGTACACAATACTTGAGTCGTCAAGGAGGACTATTTCCTTGGACGTCCAAATTAAACTGGTTTGATAATCAGATTATCAGTCTTAATATACACGGTACCTTTTACCGAACGATGCGAAACAAGTTCACAAGTTCTACAGCAGAGCCACGTTTAAATGAAGTCTCTTAAACAATGTGACCTTGTGATTGACCTTGAGTTATAGATTTTCCCCTTTAATTGTGTTTGTAATATCTGTACTATCATGTATTCACGCCCCATACTGAGCGTTCCTGGGATCCACAGCATCACCCTGACAAGTGTTTACCAGTTTAACAGGCATGGCAGGCGACTGCTTAGAGCTCCAGGCCAGTAGGGGGCCCCCTTGAGGGCAGACACGCTTATTTATTATTTATAAGATAATGCTGATGAACGCTTGTTGAAGCGGCGCCGTGGAAATGTTTTACCACGGGCCCTAACAGCCTCTAGAATCACCTGTGGTCTTCACTCGTAATGAGCGGGAAGAGATTCGAGCAGTTTAAGAGTCCACTTACTGCTCACTTATGTCAAATAAATAAATAAATAAATAAATAAATAAATGTCTTGCAAAAAACCCAAGTGAAAGAGCTTACAGTAGGAAAGGGATCGACAGGAAAGCGATCCTGTGAAATGACTTCCAGTCTGCCTGTCATCTGTCGTCTGTTAGAAGCAGTGAAGGCACATGATTTGCCGGTACTGAGGGCTGTACCGACAGAAGCTGTAATAGAGCAGAGGATGGAGATTCCACATTACACTGGAACGGATCAGCACTTTCACCGTCAGTACAAAGTGCTACACTTTAAATGTCCATACATATGTGAATTTTTATGATCACTCACTCATTGTCTATAACCGTTGGGGGGGGGGAGGGGGGATGACCTGGAGTCTAAATTATGTCTTTGAACACCTACTGCAGATGTGTGTGTGTGAACTTTAAGTTGGTTATGTGCGGTTTTATTATCTACGGTGACAGTTATCAATCTCCACCTGGGTGATCGACCTATGTAAACCACACACACACACACACAACCAGATTTACACAGAGCACTTCACACTTCCTACTCTACATCACAAGCCTTCAAATCCACTACATGAGTCAGGCTACATCACAAGCCTTCAAATCCACTACATGAGTCATACCCCAGGTGTGTTTGGGTCATCAGGAGCTATCCATCACAGGGCGCACACACATATACATTGATACACACACACATTCACACACTATGGGCAATTTGGGAACGCCAGGTAGTCTAATCTACATGTCTTTGGACTGTGGGAGGAAACCGAAGAATGCGGAGGAAACCCACCAAGCATGGGGAAAACATGCGAACTCCATGCATACAGAGATGAGAATCGAGCCTGGCCGGGAATCGAACCCTGACCCTGGAGGTGCAAGTCAACAGGGCTAACCACTAGTGTGTTTGGGTTCGCAAACTGTTTGTCCCCTAAAAATCACACAGAAGTGACAAAATGTGGCTCCTTGGCCAATTATGGGATGTATGATATCTTGATGTCAATAATGAAATATATTATATATAATAATATATAATAATAATGATAATAATATTAAAAAAGTTATTATTAAAGTGATCCGGTACCTTGCCCATTTTGGGTATTGATTAAAAAAATTATTTAAAAAACCCCACATAAATTTAAAATAGCATTTGTTTAAACTGTGCAAAAAATATACAAATCCCACAGAAGTTGCCAAATGCGGTTCTTCACCCAATTACGGGTTAAAGGGTTAAAGGGTCAAGTGTCTGACCCTGGTGTCCATACAGTCCAGAACAGAGGATGTGGGGATCCAAATGAAGCGCTGCGGCTCGAGTTAGCGATAAGGAGGGAAGCTACTGAGATCTCAATCTGCTCTAAGAAACAAAGCTAAAGTGCTAAACTCTGGGCCTGACAACATCCTTTTTATCACACTGTCTATGTTTAGTAAGTATGAAATGTGATAAATAACACATTAACACATTCGATATTTAGTGATTATCTCCAGAGATCATGAGGAATTTAATTACATGAAGGAAAATGGCGCACTGAAACACATTAAAGATGTCATTCACAAAGTGTTTGCTAATTCTGAGGCTAGTGTCGTTACTTTAAGTTGTATTTGTTTAAGAAAAAAATGTCAGTGACTGCATGGAGCCCCTGGAGGGACATCATATACATATATAAGTCTGGGTCTTTTAAAATATATTTAAAAACGCGATATATACAGTATAACCAACAACACATGCTTGCTAATAGAAGATGGTTAACAGTTCTCAATTCTGCTAAAACCACAATGATTTGACTTCCGTCCTTTATTATTTTCAACCAATGTATTTCATTTCAAAATAAACCTTGGACGTGAGATGTGTCTGAGAGTGTCTACACGCGACATACGCATTGTATTCCTTACATATTTCAGGTCAGGGTTGCTATCATGCTAGCTACTGTTTGATAGATGAGCTATAAAGCTGTTGTTAGTTAACTTTAGCTAAAGCTTTTTTCCTTGTTGATTTTCTTTTAGTGCTGTCAATCAATTAAAAATCGATTAGACATAATATTAATTATCAAAATAATCACATCTGGTGATGTTTCCTCGGTCGTCCTATTATCACGTCATTATCACACACAGCCAGGTAATGGTGCTGCCACTATGGGAAGCCATTGGGGTCCAACTTGGTCTTATGATAAATTTTCATTTAAACAAATAGTAATGTATTAGAATTTCCAGATTAATCAAATGCATCAACATGTTAATATTGAAAAGTCATAATGTATTATTATTATTATTATTTATTTATTTATTTAATTTATATATATATATATATATATATATATATTATAATGCTTTAAGTATATTTTAATAATTAAATGAAGAATCGATGATTTCCTACTTCAGCGAAACATTTGAAGTCGTACTTCAGCAGTGATCGCACTTACCTGAGCAATAAAATCAGATCTAATTATTTAAATTGCTTTGGTTTTCTCCAATTATAAACCAATATCAGTTTAACAAACAGAAATGTTCCTCTCTCTCTCTCTCTCTCTCTCTCTCCCTCTCTCTCTGTCTCTCTCTCTCTGTCTCTCTCTCTCTCTCTCTCTTGTTGGTTTGTGTTTGGATTGCTCTCCCAGGCACGGACAATTTCACCGCTATTTCCTGTCACGGGCATTCGCATCTTCTAAACAAGCTCTCACAGAAGCTTTCGTAACACAATTCATGCCTTTTGGGAATCTATGCTGTGAAACATGACAAGTGTGTGCGTCTCTGTGTGAATGTGTGTATGTGTGTGTGTGTGTGTGTGTGTGTGTGTGTGTGTGTGTGTGTGGGTGTATTTGTGCATGCATTAGTCGGATATCTTGGCTCGGAAAATGGATTGTTTATTAGACAAAAGATTTCACTCAGAAGGAAATGAGTAAATGTATCTAAAAGCTTCTGTGTTTTCAAATCTCAGGAATGCCAGCAGGCCATAATCCCTAAACCCGCTCTGTCTCGGTCATAAATTATACATCACTGGATACCAAATGACAAAGACTCTGTTTACCCAACCGTGCTTTACACATGCCATAAGTCAGGATTATATACAGATAGGGATTATCCACATAGACATGCACATGTTCCTGCTTACAGCAACAACAACAAAAAAAAACAAACAGAGAATATTATAAAATGGAAATATATTGAACATATTAAAATGTGTCTATTACTGTATGTCTCTACTGAGAGACTTTGTTATGAGATATCACGAGCGGTCATTTGAGTCAAACCGGGACTTTTGATTGTACAGAATAACAGAACAAAGTTATGAGAGTAAAACCTCCATTTATTTCTCTATATAATCCCCTGCTACACTAATGCATTTATCCCAGCGTTTCACTAGTGCTTGAAAATCATCAAGGTAGAAAGTTTTCATGATCTGACTGCCTGCTTCATGTCTGAAACACTGGCCTCCCAGGAACCCCTTTAATAGCATTTCCAAATATGTGCTGTAAAACTGGCTTGGAGTGAGTTCAGGACTGTACGTGCACATGTGATGTGGCAATAACTCTCAGTCGAGTTCCTGTGATGTACACGTGGTGTTGCTGAGTGATTGTGTGATCGTCTCTTCTGCAAGTTGCCGATGTGGATTTTCAATAATCAGCTGTTCCACTCGATGAATGTTCACAGGAACGACTGCTGTCCGAGCCACCGAGCCACCGCCGACGGGATCATCGTTCAATAAATTTCATCACAAGTCCCGGTTTGACTTGAACGCCTGGCTTATTTAAAAAATCTATACGTGTGATACTTTTATTCAAAAAAGCTTTGTTTTTGCAATTTCTTAAAAGACGAAAATTGATTGATATAATTAATTTTAAGTTACTAAGTTAAGTTAGCAAATGAAGGCTTGAGATTAGAATTAGTCCTTGTGTCTAGGAAGAGGCTTAACAATTAATTCTATATTTGTTTTGTAATAATATTATAAGTAAAGATCTGAACACTTGAGATAATACTGCTTTAGGAAAATGAAAACCACCACTGGGTTGCTGTGATGCAGCCAGGCATTGTAGAGGATGATTTTAAATAACATCACATCCACAAGTGGTCTCATCTCATCTCATTGTCTATACCGCTTTATTCTGTAATCAGAGTTGTAGGGGCCTGGAGCCTATGTCAGGAGACTTATGGCACGAGGTGGGATACAACCTGGACAGGGTGCCAATCCATCGCAGGGCACACAGACATACACTACGGGCAATTTGGGGATGCCGATTAGCCTAATCCGCATGTCTTTGAACTGTGAGAATAAACCCAGGGGAAACCCACCAAGCACAGGGGACTCGAACCCAGACCCGGGAGGTACAAGGCGACAGTGCTAACCACTACACCACGCTGCCGCGCACATCCACAAGTGTCAAATATTTTATTATTTTACAGTTATAGTTATTATTGAGGAACAATATTAGATTAGATTAGATGAAATCAAATTAGATTGTAGTAGAGTTAATGTTATTGTCATTATGCAAACTACATGTACAGAGCCTATGAAATACAGGCATCATCTAAGCAGAAGTGCATACTGTAAGTGGCCTACTGTATTTACACGAAATGTGGTACATAAGGGAATAGGTCCAGATATACTGTACGGGGGTGCGAGTGATTAATGTCCAGAAGGCRCAGTGTGTAATAAGKATATGGTATCTATAGTAATAAGTGTATGCAGTATAACTGTGCGAACATTGTGCAGACATGTCAAGAAGATAACATGCTCAAATTTCATAATATTTATATCTGTACGATACAGAATAAATACGAGTGGAATATACAGTAGTGCAATGATAAACATACAGTAATTATGGACGGTGCAAAGATGCAAAATGGATGAAGCAGAACAATATAGACTGAGAGTGACAGTGCTGTAGTATGCCTATATGACCAATGGTTCAGCCCTCCTGGTATATACAACATGTGAAAGCTTAACTGTTTCTTAGAAATACATCAAATTCTTCAAGGACATCGAAAGAACAAAGAAATCTCTCTCTCTCTCTCTCTTTCTCTCTCTCTCTCTCTTCCTTCCTAAAAACATTCCTTGCTTTCTCTTTCTTCCTTTTACAGCATGATTCGGTCTACAAATGTGTTTATTCTGTGTTTTACAGTAATTGCCCCATCTCCACAATTCCTCTGAAAAACCGTAATTGGACCTTATGTAATTAACCGGAACCTGACGCAGTTAAGGACTGTAGGCAAGACAAGAAAAATGAGTCAGGAGTTATATGGTGTAAGTGTTATGCAATAAAGAGATCTCAAGTATTATTACTGGGGGAAAACAAGCAGCTGTGATCTTGTTTGAAGTGTAATTCAAAATGTAAAAGTAAGAAAACAAAAACTTCTTCTTAATAATGTTTTATTTATTGGCAAAAGTCCTCAAATGTAAACGCTACCCTTTAATATTCTCAGAAACCTCTCATTCTCATACTCCTGCTAATAATCCTGCAGTATTTCCTGATCCCCAATATTTTTCATATCAGGTCTCGTACTTTTAAGAAGTTTCGAGCCTTCTGAACGTCTGATAGTGTTCATTTGAGCTTCAGTATAAACAGGACATTTGTGTTTCTGTGACCTTTTGGTTCCTCTGTGAAAGTCTGAAAGTCTGACCTTTAAAAAAATGATCTGTTTGTGTTTTAGGAAATCTCCCCACCGCCCCGAAAACACACCCTGAACACACAAACATTCAAAGGAGAATGAGTTCTCAACACACACAAACACCCCATTTCTTGCCATATATAGCAAGGTTGGGAAGACACAATGGTGTAAACTCAGAAGTGCTTTTAGAGTCCATACACTGTTCAGCACACTGACTTTACGCAGGACAATCGTTGAAACAGAACTGAAGAACAGGAAGCGGGTCGAAAAACCTAGGAAGTACTATAAATGACAGAATGCTGAACTCAGGAAGCATGTCTCAGACTGTCGAGGTGAACAGAATCTGGCAGCGTACCAAAGGCAAGCTATGGCAGAGCTAGAGGAATAACCAAAACAAACACATGGTGTTTGTGAGCATGAAAACCGTGACATAAAAAAGGAAATTAACTCTGTGGCACCGATACCAACAAACACAGAATGCATACTTGCCTCAGAACTGGGCACACAGAGCCCACAGAGACAGACGGTGGACAAGATGTTTTCCGTGGCGACAGGAGAAGGACGGGACAGCAACATCCTCCGTAATGTCTTCGGGAAAAGACAGGAGAAGGACCAGGAGGCATCATGCTGGATAGGCGGAGATTACTTCACGTTTTAAGTGGGACAAGAGAGGCCTGGCCACAGGTAGGTCATGGGGCATCAGTATCCTTTGTGCATCCTTGGAAAAGGAGATTCTAACTATGACATTTTTGGCAAAGACCACAAATGGACTGGCGAAGTAGTCAAAGAGGATCCACAGAGTGGAGTCTAAGTATCCACTGCATTGAGTATTGCTCACAGATTTTGGACAAAATCGGTGGGTAAATGTGGACCAGCAACATTCTCAATGCAGGCCTTGGACTGCAAAGGAAGTGCCTATAGACCTCAAGCAAGACAGAAGAGTCTTTGGGGCAGGACTCAAGCAGGACAGGATAGTCTTCAGGRTAGAATTCAAAAAGGACAAGAGAGGTTTTGGGGCAAACCTCAAGCAGGACAGAAAATAATTTGGGGCAGTACTCAAGCAGGACATGAGAGGCTTCAGGGCAAAACTCAAGCAGGAGAAAAGACGGTTCCAGATATAACTCACACAGAATAGTAGAGGTTTGAGGGCAGAATTCAAGCAGGACAAGAGAGGCTTTGGGGCAAAACTTAAACATGGCAGGAGAGTTTTTGAAGCAGATTGCAGGACAGAATAGGCTTTGGGACAGAACTCCAGCAGTGCAGGAGAGGCATCAGGGCAAAAATCAAGCACGACAGGAAATGCATCGGGCAGACCTCAAGCAGGACATAAGAAGTTTTTGCCAGAATTTGGCCAGAAGAAAGGCTTTGGGTAGGACTGAGGCAGGACAGGACAAACTTTGTCCCAAACAGCAGATGATCAAGGTCATCAGTGTCCAGTGTCTAGTGGTACAGATCAGAACCTCAGCTTCAGAAACTAAAAGTCCTACCACATACAGTATTTGTCACTAATTAGTTTGAGCCTATATCTGGCTGAAGAGTTGTGCTAATTTCAACCAGATGGTTTAGGTCACCATCAGGGGTTTGCCACCTCTGATGCAGATGGACAATGGAATTCCAGCATCCTTGGCAAATTAAATGGAGCAAATTTGGCTCTAAGAAAGGCAATTAAATGAAGTGATGAAGTGAAAGGGAACGTCCATAGAGATCTTCGTGCTCACGCTCGATTTAGTCATTGTCATTTTGTGGGAACATGAGCCAGATCGACTTCTTTGTGGGAGGCTAGAAGTGGTCATACATCTTAATGGTAATATGAAGCCTAACTGTATGATTGAGGCTTTGTTCTTTATCCATTTCCACTGACTTTGGTCATCTCAARAAATTATGACACCGCAGATCCCCAGAGTCACCTACTGCCTAAAGCCAGACTTTTAACCCTCASCAGATTTATCCCCAAATCTGTCTCACTTGGACAAGTCCCTTTGGTATAAATGTGTCTGCCAAATATGTAAATGTAAAATTCAGTCTGGATTTCATGTTATCTGTATTCAGGAACCGAGCAGTGTGTGGAGAAAGATGGAAAAAAAAGGCAGAGTTTTAAGAATCGTCCGAGTGACCCTGCTTGGAAACAAAGACAATGCAAAGACATAAAGAAAGTACAAACATCAGACAGATGTCCACAGTCTTCATGAGCCATATATGTTTAAATGAGGAGGTTTTATAAATACGATACCCTGATTATCCTGTCATATCTTACTGAGCGCTGTCAAACGTCTATATGATTAAAGTCGTAATCTCACCGTGAAGAAGGTATCGGTTTGCCTTCATTTCTAGGGCAAAGCTGGTGGAGGTGGCGGTGGAGGTGGATGCCAAAGCAAAATAAAAAAGGATTTATTTACACAGGCTGGCATTTTTAATATAGCTCCCATACAGGCATAATGCTTGACTGAACAGTGATGGTGTGTGTGTGTGTGTGTGTGTGTGTTTAAGTGTGTAGGTGGTTATAACTACATTTCAAATGGTAGTGGATCAGACAAAAAAGAAATAAATAAAAAAGATCCTAAAATGATGAAAAATGATAAAGGGTTCCTCATGATGAGATTTCACACTATGATGTCTTAGGACACAGCAGCAGGAGAGATGGGAGGAAGATCGATCACCGAGGACACGGGGGAATGCATTAGGCCACTTCCTGTCAGCATTTCTCCTCTGTGGATTTCTGGTTCTTGAGCCTTAATGCACACAATTATTATAAGTATCTTAATGCAGGCTTTTCCATTATCTCCAGGACACGGATCATCATCTTCTCGTCACTCTCAGCAGCTTTCTGATAATGGCCTTCAGGTATGACTTTGTTGCACAGGCGCGTCTCGACCTCCGGATTTATAACTACGTCATAGCTACTAAAGTTTTGTTTTGCTAACATAAGAAGATATGTAAGAATCGTCAGCACGGCGGTATAGTGGTTGGCACTGTCGCCCCTGGGTTTGATCTCATGGAGTATGCATGTTCTCCCTGTGCTTGATGGGTTTCCCCTGGTTTCCTTACACAGTTCAAAGACAGACAGATTAGGCTAATTTGCGTTCCCAAATGTGTGCATGTTGACCGGAGGTCCTACAGCAATCAAATATAGACTGAATATAGATGAAGATTATCTCCTTGTCATCTGCGAGTTTATTTCTCCTGAAAGAAACGAGCACACACACAGTATTAGCGTGATGCTTTACCACGGTATGTATAGTGTAAGTGTTCGAACATACAGTGGTCACCATTGGCCTCCACGGTGCCTCGCTGGGCTACAGAGGTTCCTATTTGGATGATATGTACAGTAAGAATGTATTTTGGCATGTAAACTGTATAAAAGTCAGAGGAGTAAGTACTCAAGTAAGAGTAGCTGTACTTCAAAATAATATTACTCAAGTAGAAGTAAAAAGTAGTCATCCAAAATATTACTCAAGTAAGAGTTTTAAAAAATGTATTCGGTGAGAAGAGTACTCAAGTAACTGTTTCAGCATAATGTCTGATACTATTTTTTTTGGGAAATTATAATAATTATAGATTTGTATATATATATATATATATATATATATATATATATATATATGCCAACATTTTGGCAGATAGAGAAGACACTGCAGTATGAAGCTATTCTTTTGCCAGGCAAACATCTACGCATTTGGCAGACCCCTTCATATTTTTGGTATTTCATTATACATAGGAGATTATACAGTACATATAAAGATTAAGGGCCTTGCTCAAGGGCCCAACTGGTATTTGAACCTGGGACCTTCTGAACCGTAGCCCAACAACTTAACCAATGAGCTATTCCAGTCCCACACACATTCTTGATATGATGCCATCTGAAGATTTTGTCCCACAATGCCACCTGACTACATGTGGTACTGTTATCGTGGCTGATTGGTCAAACCGAGTCATGTGATTATTGTTGCCGCGTCTGATTGGTGAAACAGTCATGCGTTATGAATGTTTAGAATAAATGCTTAGAAAAGTAACGAGTCGCGTGTAGATGAATGTAGCGGAGTAAGAGTAGCGTTTCTTCTTCACAAATCTACTCGAGTAAAAGTAAAAAGTATGCGGCAGTAAAGCTACTCATAGAAATGATTTTTTTTCAAAAAGTTACTCAAGTAAATGTACCGGAGTAAATGTAACCCAGTACTACCCACGTCTGATAAAAGTCAAACAAAAAGAGAAGAACATTACAGGATTCATAGTGCTACTGGAGTTTCACGAGGCTAATCATCCTGTTGTGGGGCATGAAAGCTAATGCTAATGCTAGCTTCTCTTCAGATAACACCATTCTAGTCTTGATTATTAAATCAACACACTATAGTCTGTTYCAAGTGCTACACTGCTACAATTCTCAGAGCAAATGCTACTTTTTTTTGCATAGCAGATTTGACAGCTAACACTGATCACTGAATGCTTTTTACACACATTTCTTGACATAACTTGCCGGACGGAGAGGAATCAACTAGCATGTCCCTATGTCTCTGTTGACTCCCTGAAGAGTCGGCCATGTGATGTGTTGCTTAATCTGTATTATTTCCCCAAAATGTCATTTATTTTTTGACTGCTTGCACAGGCTAGATGATTTTTTGTTTTTTTTCCTCCACTTGTTAATAGTGTATGGGTGTTTGGCACACGTTAGATTAATACACATCGTTCCTGAGTTTCACACGTTCTCCCAGTTCTCCCCAGGCTCTCTAGTTTGCATTTACCTTCAAAAACATGCAAGTAGTTGGAGTGCCTGGAATACAATTGCCCCTGGGGTGAATGAGAGAATGACTGTAAATGCATGATAACATTAAAATGGAAAAATGTCCCGTTCTCTGTGTTCCAGCTCCATCACTCCACCGACCAAGATAAAGCCATTATTGAGGATGAAGCAATGAAAGAAAGAAATCAATTGTTCTACGAAGATCTGTAAGAAAAAAACACCATAATATAAACTCTGACACTGACGTTTTTCTAAACACATTGTTTCAGTCTATTTCAGGATGTTACATTTATATAACATCCACTTGAGCACCAGAATGCTTCAGCGTCGGCTTCACAATGTACAAGGAGCGTTCAAATCAAACCGGGACCTGTGATGGAATTTCTGGTGAAAAAGGGTGTAAAAGCGATCGACATTTACAAAAGACTTCAAGCACAATACGGTGAGAGATCTTGGAGATCTTGGCTTCAGTAAAGCATTTAAAACATGCAAACATTTTAAAGAAGACCGTACGCCTGTGAATGACGATCTTGGCCGAGGTGGCTCGGATGCCGACTGCAGTCGTTCCACAAACATTCAGCGAGTGAAACACCTGATCCTTGAAAATTCAACGAATAGCTTGTGGAAGAGATGCATCTGTCTGCGGGAACCGTAGACACAATCATTCACCAACACATTACAGAAATGTACAGTCCTGACCTCGGAGCTCCTGGGAGGCCAGCGTTTCAGGTGTATTATTTCTGGTTAGGACATGAGCTGCTTCGTTGTAAACTAACTGAAGCAATCTTTTTTAAACAGACCATAGAGCAACACATTATAACACCCCAATGTTGATGGTGTCCAAGCACTAGTGAAACACTGGGATAAGTGCATTAGTGTAGCAGGGGATTATATAGAGAAATAAAGCGAGTTTATGCTCTCATAACTGTGTCCCACAATCAAAAGTCCTGTTTTGACTTGAACGTCCTTTATATTTCCTACATTCTGGGAAAAAAACAATATATCAAAAAAAATAATATCTAAAAAAGGCGCAGTGGTTAAWGCGCTCGCCCTATCATCCGGAGATCGCTAGTTCGAATCCCGGGTGATGCTGTTACCCTGTTACCTCTYGCAGCCGGAGGTCTAGAGTGAGCTGATTGGCCGAGCTCTCTCAGAGGGGAGGGATGAGAGGTACTTAGTGCTCCCGCATTAATCACGGCTCTACAGCCAGTCAGGGGCGTCTGTGAGCTCGCACAACGAAGGGTGTTACGAAGAGTGTGTTACGCCGCCCCCAACGGTGCGCAAGCGAGCAGTTCGAAAAGATGCGGTCGGCTGGCGTCACGTGGTTCGGAGGAAACACGTGAAAGTCTTCGGCCCTCCCGGCTTAGTGGTAGTAATAGCCTTAATGTGGGAGCCCCCTAGTGACGAGGAGGAATTGGACACAACTAAATTAGGGAGAAAATTGGGGAAAAAAAAAAAAATTCAAACAATCACAAGTCCCGTTTTGACTTGAACACCCTTTATATTTCCTACATTCTGG
>QMIH01000474.1:90837-106256 GCA_003987875.1 Clarias batrachus | reverse complement strand
ATGTAGGAAATATAAAGGGCGTTCAAGTCAAAACAGGACTTTTGATTGTGGGACACAGTTATGAGAGCATAAACTCCCTTTATATATATATATAATTTATAAATCAAATTTATTTTAAAAATTACAAATTTATAAATCTCTTAAGTCTTGATTATAAAGGCTTTGGTGAAATTAGTATTAGAAACACTGTCCATGCCTGAATATTACTGTAGAAGAGAAACAGAAAATATCAGATGTGTCATCTCGAAAGTAGCATTTCACATTTCTCAGGAACGTGTTAGCATTTGGACTTCTCTGTTACTGACAAGGGAACAGAACTGAAAGTCAGTCAATCCTGCCAAATGTTCATGAACAGATGGCGCTGTAACACATTATACACTCCACTGGTGCCAAATCACACTTGCAAAATGTTCTGCATTAACACACCTGACTCCAGATGCTACCTGAAGGGATTGCTCCGGCTGATCAGGTGTATTAGAGTAGGAACACCAGTTCTGCAGAACGACAGCGTTTCTATTCAAACACACAGACTGCTTTCACGTTGGGGCTGTTAGTCTCACTTCAGTGCATTTGAACTCCTACATGTAGTTTTTCAGTGTGCAGTACAGTATGAGTCAATACAGAACATGCATAGCTTGAATAAGACCATCATCTTTTTTTTGGCTTTATTGTGCATGCTAGATTTGAATACTTTTTAAAAAATGTGATCAGACAAGTTCTTTTTCTGACGACCTAGAAGATCAGATGTCAGAAACCACACCAAAGTCGACCGCATTGTAATCCAATGTCCAAAAAATACAGCACAAAAAAAAAAAAAAGCAGAAAATGAATACCGTTGATATTTGAATCTTTTAAACACAATCCCAGGCTACATAATATACCGAGTAGGGTGTGACTTTTAGTTTAAAACCTTTAATGTTGAGAAATATTTTGACCAAAATTTCTGACCAAAGAGTCTCCAGAGGTTACACTTGATATTATGGGAAACATTTTTCACTGACTAAGCTGTGGCTGACTGGTACTAGTGATTAGTTATTAATTCATAGGAGATCACCATGGCTTCAACCACTCAGAAGATCTATTGGAACTCTATTGTGAACTAGCTCAAGCTATTTTCTTAAATAGACCGCAGAGCAACACGTTATGAGACCCCAGTGATAATATGGTGAAACAGTACATGAATGTAAAAATATGAAAAAAAAACAAACAAAAAAAAAACAGTACCGGCTATTAGTTCTCTGAGAATTGGACAGCACAGTGTATTTAGCCATGTTAAGTAAGACTGAAGAGTGTGGATGTTGTGGGGAACACATGAACAATGCTTCATTATTTTGGCAGGAGTGGACAAGCAAAATCACACATTAGTCATTGTGCTGGAGGTTTTTGGAGTGGAAAAAAACAAATACACTTACAAACTCACATGAGACCTGGTATTCATTACATGCACCATTAATTAATATCAAGGATAAGATATAAAAGAAAATAATGATCAATTATTATTATTATTATTATTATTATTATTGCAAGTAATCTGCATACCTGACCTCAACCCTACTGAGCACCTTCGGGATGAACTGGAATGGAGATTGCAAGCCAGGTCTTCTTGTCCAGCGTCAGCGCCTGACCTCATAAATGTGCTAAAGAATGAATGGACAAAAATTCCCGCAGAAACACTTCAAAATCTTGTGGACAGCCTTCCAAGAAGAGTGGAAGTTATAGCTGATATAGTTGTGCCAATATGCACATTTTGTCTCTGCACTCATTCTGGACATTCATGGACACTATGGACTCTATGGACATTGCACATCTGCACATTTGCACATATTTCTATTTCATTTTTGCTCATTGCACATGAACACATTAATTGTACCTGCTGACTCATCCCTGAGCTGAACTGGACTTTGTGTTAATTTAAATTAACTTCTGTTATATCGAACTTTCATCTGCACAACACACATGATGTTATACAATTTCTGTTATCTGTTATCACCCAGATGAGGATGGGTTCCCTGTTGAGTCTGGTTCCTCTCAAGGTTTCTTTTTTTCTTACACATATATACATTTCCATAAGTCTTCTTTTCATTTTCTTTTCATTTCTGTGAAGCTGCTTTGAGACAATGACCATTGTTAAAAGCGCTATAGAAATAAAATTGAATTGAATTGAATTAATGCATATTAATACACACTCCTCGGACATTTCTATTTAAATTCTATTTCATTTCCACACTAAAGTTTTCTATATTTTTCTATATTTGTGCAACAAATTTTCCCCGTATTTGTACAGCTAGGTTTTTCTTATATTTTATATTTTTTTATCCTCTATAGCTATATTTTCCTTAGCTAAAGTTTTTCTATTTTTTAGTTATTATTTTATTCCATATTTATTTCCTCTAAATCCACCTTTTTAAGGTCACGGCCGGGCGTATAAGCATTTCACTGCATATCGTACTGTGTATGACTGTGTATGTGACGAATAAAATTTGAATTTGAATTTGAAAAACGTACATGCGTTTGGATACAATGTCATTGCAGGTACACAGTATATAGTAACAAGAAAAAGTATGTGAACCTTTTGAAATTTTATGGCTTCTTTGTCATAAAATGTGATCAGATCTTCATCTAAGTCAAGAGTATTGACAAATATCATGTGCTTAAAATAATAATACAAGACAGATTTTTCATATCTTTTTGAGAACAACCATAAAAACCTCATAGTGCTAGTGGGAAAAGTATGCAAATTTTTTTTGTTAATAACCTCAAAAACCTTATTGGCTTTGTTAAGAAAATGAGTTCGGAGGTGTGGACCATTGGAACCGGCTAAGATCTGTGTTCATGACTCTAGAGTATGTAAAGCATTGAACAGGCAGGGTGTCTATGGTAGGATACCACAAAGGAAGCTGCTGATTACTAAAAAGAACATTGCTGCACGCCTGAAGTTTGCCAAAGAGCACATTGACACTCCACAGCAGTATTGGCAAAATGTTTTGTCTACTGATGAAGCTAAGATTAAACTATTTGGAAAGAACACACAGCACTACATCTGGCCTAAAAAGGGCTCTGCATATAATCATGGAGGAAACATCATGATTTGGGTCTGGTTTGCTGTATCAGGATGTGACCAGCTTGCAATCATAGCGGGGATTATAAATTCCCAAGGATATCCAAAAATCCTTCAGGGATGAAAGATCAGAGAAAGTCCACAACAGAACGGCTTCAGAAAAACAAAAGCCACCTTTTGGAGTGACCAAGAGCCCAGACCTCAACCCAGTAGAGATGCTATGGAACGACTTAAAGAGAGTCGAACACATTAGACATCCAAAGATTATGACAGACAATTACAGAGCACTCTTCAAGCTCAGCGGCAAAATCATCCACCTTGTTCACTTTATTCAAGTCTGTAATTCGAGAATGCAGGTTCTCCTTTCTCTAGATATTGAATGGACAATTGTGCCTTTTTTTTTATCTTGCACATATTTGAAGTTTGGGACTCTCTCCAACCTACGTATAGGTAACCTCTTTACTATTTGGAACCTTTGCACCATTGGAGACATTTGTACTGTATATACACATTCATGCATGTACTGTAGAAGGAGTACGGGAGGTGCCACAACATCAGCACTGTTAAATTTAGAAACTGGAAGCGTCTACTCAAGTAAGTATGGGAAATCGCTGAGAAATACAACTGTGGCTCATTAATGTAGAAACGAAAGTGTTTTTAGGCCAACATGTTTGCAAATGACCAAGAACTCTCACTTATCTATACCGCTTTGTCCTGTATACAGGGTTTATATCGGGCCTGGAGCCTACACCTTGAGGTAGAGGTACACYTTGTATGAGGCCAATCCATTGCAGGGCAGACACATACACAATATGGGCAATTTGGGAATGCCAAATAGACTAAGCTTTGGACTCTGGGAGGAAACAGGAGTACCCAAGCAAGGGGAGAACATGCAAACTCCATTCACACAGACCCAAGGCAGGAACCAAACCCCAGAATCTGGAGTTACAAGGCAACAGTGTTAACCACTATGCCACCGTACCACCAATGACCAAGCAGCTGGATACAAGCTGTGACGAAGAGGGAACCTAATAAAGAACCTTGTAGAAGAGTGTCTTGTACTCATACTGTATGTATCTCAATTTACACCATTCATTTGGTCCATGACAGATTTCGACATGTTCTATATAAATCACACTGCAGACAGTTTAAAATATATCCAAGATACAAGTATCAAAGCCAAAGAGTTACGCAATAAGCAAATCCAAATCATCAAGGCACATACCTATATAGCACAGGTCAGGACTTAGACAAACACAAGTGATTTTGCAAGGCTTCACAAGACGAGCGCACTAGGGCATTCAGACAGGTGCGACCTCTACTGGTAGGGAGGGGAAACGACCTTGTTACTGTACATCATCCATCTATCCATTGTCTATACTGGTTATCATGTGTACGGTCAATGTGGCGCCAGGGAACTTGGAGCACAAGAATGGATGGAGTTCCAAACACTGTGGATTACATGTATTTGGACTGGAAACCCACCAAGCACTGGGAGAACATGCAAACTCCATGGAAACAGACCAGAGGTGAGATTCAATTTCAAACCCCATCCCTGGAGCTGTGAGACACTGGGCACACCATTCAAATATAACCTAAGCCAGTGGTTCTCCCAGAGGATCCCCTGTCATGCACATTTGGGTTCACCTGATTTAATTCATTAATTTAATGAAATCTGCATTTTTGTATCAAAGTTTCCTGGATGGAGCATGAAAATGTTCAGGCACAAGCCCATGAGACCCACTGATCCAATCAATMATGAGCAAAATCCTGTCCACACTTAGTCAACAGGGAGTCAATGAGAAGACACTAAGAAGACATGGATATATATATATATATGTTTCTCTCGCATTCTTCCAGCATAACTGATTTGTTAGTGCTTAATATTTGGTGTAAACATTACATTCGCCTAGTTTAATTCTAAACTGGTTCCTGAACTAACCGAGGCTTCATAACTCACTATGAAGGGAAGACCGAAAAGACGGATGAGCTCCAGTTGGTGCTCAGTGTCTTCAATTGTGCTCGGCTTTATTAGAAACCCTTTTTTTAGAAAGGAAACAGGGGCACTATGTGCTTCACATTTTTTTTTTTTTTTGGCAAACCTTTCCTCGGCTTATTTCTATGAATATTTTTGCCCGTTATACCAGTATAATGACGTCACAAGCTTGTCACGGCAGAAAAGAGGCGTGTTAGTCATGGCTCAGCTCCATGTCCCTGCGTGTAGTTGTGTATTCATTCATCAACACTTGACCTGATTCAAGATCAGCACTCGAGATCTGATTAGGTGTGAATGAAGATAGAGGAAGCTGATGTGCTTCGATCAGGGCGGAGGCTATCAGCTACTCTGCCATGGTGGACATGGTGACATGGTGTCTACACTCTGCACTGATGCCCGGGACACTGGTGTAGGAAGTGAACAAGCGTATAAAGTTGGGTCTTAACCCTGGCAGCTTATCATTTCCTGTAGCAGATTGATGGAGTAAAATGCAGGAGTATATTAATTCGCAGTGGATAGTGTTTCCATTTTAGAGCTCCAGGGCTGTAGGCAGATTTTGACATTTGCGCTAGGGGGCATCTTGCGGCTAGTGATGGAATATGTTTCATTACTCATATCCAACTTATATTATAGTCTGCTTGTAAGAAATATAAATAGAATACCCAGTCCAGTGTCCTACATAGTGTCGACGTTTTCTGCATCCCACGGTTTAGTAATGAATTCATTTTTTTTTGAGTGCTCAGGTCACATGACCTGAGTGTTCAAAAATTAATTAATTATGAAAACCAAGCATAACAGAATTGAATGGATTTTATTTCTTACAATCATTTTATTTTACTGCATGAAATTATTTTTTTAACTTGAACTATAACATGTGACAATTATTTTGGTGCCTCGAAATGGTAAAGGGCTGTGTGTTATGGATCATAAGGTCTAGGGCTCAAGCAACAGCATCGCCAAGCCACCAGGGGTGCTGTGTCTTGGTTGACCCTGTGCTCTGATCCTCAGATTAAGGTATATGTGATAAATAATTGCATCTTAATCTTCATTCATTTATCTTCCATACCACTTATCCTGTATACAGAGTTGCCGGAAACTTGGAGCCAATCCCAGGCACAAGGCGGGGTACACCTTAGGCAGGGTCCCAATCCACACTCACACACTACGGGCGATTTTGGAACACCACTTAGCCTAATCTGCATGTCTTTGGACGGTGGCTGGAAATCAGAGAACCCAGAGGAATCCCACCAAGGGTTGTGCATGGAGAACACACATGCAGTGCCGATGCTGGAACCCTCAATCCTCGAGGTGCGAGGCGGCAGTGCTAACCACTATGCCAACCTGCCACCAAATCTTAATCTTAATCTCTATAAAAGCTTGTTATAAAGTGTTTGAAACAAACGTACACAAAGCACATTAATGAAATGAATATTCTAGACACAGAAGTGGCGAAAATGCTGAGCAGATTCTAGAGCAGATGCCTTACGGAGTGGGGATCAGTACAGTGTGTGCCAACTAGTGGCCGACAGTGGTACTGCTACCAAAAAAAATCACATTATCACGATGCGGGCAGTTTTTTTTTTATGTCTTAAAGAATCCCTAAATGTTAACATATTAATATCCTCAGCCCTAATTTATGTCCGAAGAAATGTTTTCATTCGACCTGTTGTAGACTCTATGAAGTTATTAAGGTCGACAGTGCCCTGCTTGGCACCTTGCAAACTTCACCTACATCCAGGTCATTAGTTTGATCCTGGACTTGGGTTACTGACAGTGTGAAGTGATATATTAAGGTACAAAGACTTGCAGGGTACATTTCTGCTTTTGTACAATCAGGGAATTTAAAAGATTCATTTCGAAGCACAAAGCCTACATGTTTTAGTTTTGTTTTTAACCTAGGCTAACATGTTCAAGTTTTTTTTTTTGTTAACCCACAAACACTTGTGCATGCAAGACAAACGAAATTAAAACCAGGAAGTAGGGCAGAAGTCACAAATAAGAAACCACTATGCAAAGTAAAAAGGCTCGGCGAGGCATGAAAATGTGGCAAAACCTCCCCCAAAAAAGTGCAGTGAGTGAACCGTTTCAATACCGTAATGGAAACAGGTGTATTCAGTCATCAAGAGAGGACGGTCAAGGTAATGATGCAGGGCGTTCAGATCCAGGAGCTTCCCCTTCATGATAACGTCTTTATATCAGAATAATATACACATACAAAAAAAAACAAAAAAACATCTGGATTCCAGAGCTGAGGCCTGTTTCTCATCATCAGAGATGGATAAGATATTAATTCAGGCCTCGAAACATAAAAGGCGTGCCTCTGATTCTGTTGATAAACAGATCTGATTAATTTCTGCTTTGTTAGTGGATCTGAACGTGACCACACGGCTGCAGAACAGAAACAGCTCCGGCATACCGCAAACATTTGTTTACAGGCTCTCAGCCAGCTGTTTACTAGTGCGAGGCTCTCGATCCAGTGCATTAGCTTGTTCTTTACCCTCACATCTCCTGTATTTACATCTGAGGTTGCAATGTCATCTGGTAGGAGTGTGGAGCCGGAGGAGAAGATATTGCTATCATCTGTTTTATGGGCGTTAAAAGTGGTTTATGTCTTTTATTTATTTATTTATTTATTATTATTATTTTATATACATCTTTAAAACACGCAAGCACAGTCAGTTTACAGCACGGACGCACACACACCTCAAGCATATGGTGGACGCACACACACAGACAGACACAGATGATAATGTGAACTGGGAGTCGCCTGTTCAGAGGCAACAATAGCAGCAGCGGCGGCGGCGGCGGCAGGGAGGTGAAATGAAGCTGTAAGTTTATTTACACTGTAAAGACCGACGTAGTCTCAGTGGCGCCATTAACACAAAAACTGTTTTGTTTTTTTGTTTAGTCCGCATTTTGTTTTTTTCCTTAACATACACACATACAGTATACAGTGAGTGTAATACCCTTTTTTCAGCACAATAATTTGATAAATATAATGAAATATGATGAATTGTATTTCATTTTAAACAACTATACAAACATGACTCAGCAAAAACAAGAAAAAAAGGAATAATATGCTCATGATCAGAGTTCTACATTTTTGCGACGTCATTCCCGTATTCCGTTAGTGGTAAAATATACACGTTATAATAAAATACAGTAAAGAGAACATTTGCTCTGATGTCTGAAGCGTCTCTGTTAACACGCACCAGCAAGGCTTCCATATAAGCACTGTATATACTGTATCTCCCAGATGTGGAAAGGTACGAATTACATCTCCTCGCGTTATTGTAATTGAGGGTTTTTTTTTTTTTACGTACTTGTACTTTTTAAAGTAGTTTCTGTTTGAAGTATTGTACTTTGCTACATTTTAAATCATATTCGCTACTGAGTAAAAAATAAATAAATAAATAAAATAAAATAAAAATAATGCAAAGGAAAAGGAAAAAAAATTGCACCCGGAAAAAACAGAGACCCAGCTGAACGCCAAATGCTATCAAATTCTTATGAAGCAAACCTCTGGCCATATTTAAGCGATCACTTTGATTTCAAGCACAAGAAAGGTTTTATATAATCTTTATTATACAAAGGTGTTCCTTCAATTAAAACAATCAGTTTGAGATTTATATCTGCTTGTCTTTTTAAAAAAAAACTATATTAGAATCCCCAATCTCACCCCCGCTGTTAAAAAAAATAACTTGGTAACTTTTTTTTACTCTTTTAAACTTTTACTCGAGTAATTTTTTTGAGCTACTTTTTACTGTTACTTGAGTAGAATTTTATAATGGTAGCTTTACTTACTGGTATACTTTTTTAATTAATTAATGTTTTTTTTTGTTTTTGTGTGTGTTTCGGGGCGTGGGTTGTATACAAGGGTTAAAAATTTTTAAAATCAAGATAAACATTGTTAACTCTTTTTGCAACTATTCAATTGTATTTTTATTTAAGTAAAATATATATATATTTTTTTTCAAAAGATGAGTAATAGAACACATGAGTAATAGATGAGTAATAGGTTTTGGAATTTTTGTTTGTCTGTTTGTTTGTGATTGCATCACATAAAAGCTACTGAATGATTTTTAATGTGCTTTTTAATGTGTATTTGGCCGAGCTTGAGGTAACGTAATGGCTTTGTTTCATCGCAATTGGCCCACAGGAAGAGAAGATATTCTAATTTATTAAAAAATAAAATTTTTATTTAAAAAATGATAAAACTATCAACATTAGTTTAAAAAATTTGTTTGAAAAATCATTAGTTTGTCTCAAAATTCAACTATAAATTTTACTATATAAATTAAATATAATTTTACTATAAATTCAATAATAATACATATAATAATAATAATAATAATAATAATAATAATAATAATAATTCACATTTTTATGTACAATGAAATGAGTTTGTGAATTGAAATCAAACTTTGTGATCCTTTGAGCTAAGAAAGAAATGTAATATTTGCACCCCTTTTATTTCTGATTAATAAATCAAATGGATTGTAATTTATTCCCTAAAAAGAGGTGCTAATTGAGGTTCTGCTTTTTTTTTTTTAACTGAGAGACAGACTGGCAGGCGGAGGCTTAAAGAGAGTGAGAGAGAGAGAGAGATCATCCTGAGGAAAGGAGTGTCTGAGGTAAGGCATTAAGAATCAATACTGTCAGAGAGATAAATATCCAAGGACACTGTAGAGAGAGCGAGAGAGAGAGAAAGAGAGAGAGATTAGAAAGGAAAGTGTGGTAGGAAGTGATAAAGAAAAAAAATGAAAAAATGAACAGAACCCTGAAAGAGAAAAATGAAGGTAGAGAAAACAGGACAGAGTGAAGACCACAAGGATTTTCCTTCCCAAGATGCTCTTTTAAAGAAACAGATTTGTTAGGTCCAACCCCCTTCCCCTGCACCCCCTCCCCCTCCCCCCCACCCCGAATATCCCACCCGGTCCCCTGGAGGAGAGAACTCTCACACCAGGATAATGGTGCCGTCGGTCAGGCGGAGTTGATCTGAGAGTCTGGAAATCGAGGTTTTAGACGGCTGGACACACACACACACACACACACACACACACACACACACACACACACACACACACACACACACAYACACACACACACACACACACCGGGCTGGAGTTTCCCAGAAGTCTGCTCCTGCAAAGCGCTTTAATACCTCTGATTCGTCTCGTCAGATATAGCTGCCAAGCTGAGAACATGCCAGTGTGGTGTTTCTGTGTTGCATCAGTCTGTCAGTGCGGAAAAGCTCCTTTAGCAGCATGATGATGATAATCATGATAACACTGGAAAGAAAGTTTTTTTTTTTTTATCGTCATCATTATATCCATATATATCTCTGCACTATTTGATTCTCCATTCCGATTGGTCAGAAGGTGATGACTGATGTTCTGAAGTAGCAGTGCTGATAGTAGTTCCAGGTGCGAATGCTTTCTATGCTTACACACAGACGTGTACAACATACTGTATGTCCAGATTAATAATGAATAAATGAAATACTGTAAATCATGTTATTTATAAAAATTAAAATGTATAGATCTTGATATAAGGATGCATTCTTTAACAAATAAGGAGATTTTTGGAAGGAGTCTCCAGTGTCAGAGATTCAAGATTCAAAGGTGCTTTATTGGCATGACAAATATTTAGAGTTATATTGCCAAAGCTGAGAGATAAGGCACAAGAAAATAACAGGAGTAGAGAGTAAAAAAATGACTAAATAAAATAATTAAGAGAATAAAAATAAAAATGGATGTGCAGCAACATTAAACTTTAACCAGTGGTGGGCAAAGTTCACAAATCCTATACTTAAAGGGAAAAGTAAAGATAGCCCAGGTTGAACATTACTCAAGTAAAAGTAGAAGTCCTTGGTTTACCTTTCTACTTACTTTACATAAGTGAAAAAAAGTGTTGAGCTTGTATTAATTCCTCAAGGACATCCCAAGAAGAAAGAAGCGGAGATCGCGAGTTCGATTCCCGGGTGATGCTGAAACCTCTCGCAGCCGGGAAGGGGAGGGATGAGAGGAACTTAGTGCGCCCACATTAATCAYGGYTCTACAGCCAATCAGAGGCGTCTGTGAGCTCACGCAAGCGGAAGGAGCGGATAGCGCTGTCCTCCGAGTGTGTTACGCCGCCCCACAACAGCACGTGAGCGAGCGGTTCGAAAAGATGCAGTCGGCTGACGTCATGTGGTTCGGAGGAAACACGTGATAGTCTTCGGCCCTCCTGGCTGAGTGAAACAGACTTTACGTAGCCTTAATGTGGAGCCCCCTAGTGACGGGGAGGAATTGGACGCGACTAAATTAGGGAAAAAATCAGGAAAAAATAAATTAAAAAATCACCACCAAATGGACATGTTATAAGAAGAATTACTTTGTGGAATAAACAAAACAAACAAACAAATAATAATAATAATAATAATCATAAAAAGAATATCATTTATGGGTAATACAATGCCTATGCCTCATCACCACACCATGTTGTCCATTATTTTCCTTTATTTTTATTTGTGTCTTTTATTTATTTATTTCTTTTTAAGAAACCCCTTCTTTAATGTGTTACAGTGTATGTGAATCGTCCCAATTTACAAAGTATTAAAGGATTCAGTCTCCTTAAATAATCCCAACCCCAGTCTGCCAGTCTCGCATCTCTTCCTCTGTGTGTAAGATCAGGTTCTGACTCACTGCTAAGTCACAGGATGTAAATGAATCGATGTAAATGTAACTTAGTAATCTGAATCTTACATATACAGTATGTAGGTGTCTACTGCTATAAAGTCCTTTTTAAAAGTATTATGTAAGTGTGCTGTGTTGGAGCAGGTGCAGCGCGTTTCTTTTCCTTTAACGTCTCACTTCCGCTGCTCACAGATGTGATCATGAGGGGAAGGATTGCAAACACGCACGCAGATGCACACCCTGTCCGTCTTCCAAGTTTATACATTCTCCCACTCTGTCTCTTTCTATTGGATGTACACACAGCTGGGTCGTCAGCTCCAGCTGTGATAAAGGACACTCTCGTCTTTCTTCTCGACGTCTCGACCTTTTGCTCCGTATGCCTCTCATTAGGGTTTCAAGTCTTTTTCATTGTTTGCAGTGCACGGACTACATCGTTTCAGCCCAATGCACATAAACAAAACTTATGTATTCACAATCCTAAAGAATGAAGCCCCAATTTTCTAAGCAAAAGAACAATCCAAGCTCTCTCTCTCTTTCTTTCTCTCTGAGTAAACAACATTTTAATTCTGTTACGTATCCTAGTTGATCGCTCCTGAAGTTGCCCTGTGTCTTTATTTAATCTTGGCAAGGCGAGTGCCTCTGGCGCCAGTGGTCACAGAAAGGTCAGGTACGTGTAATTGTTCAGCGGTTAATGTTCTAAGCTAATGATCTGCACATAGTTATCAGCCAAAACATGGTGTCGGTGCTAAAAACAAAGAGTCTCACCTACTTTAGGTGCAAAAGTGAATTTTCAGATAGGCTCATATAACACCATTCTATTTTTCATAATACATAGAAAAAGCTTCTTATCACCCAATGCATGCTTCGTTTTTAGTAAATATGAATACACATTTCTATTTTTATCAAATAAAAAGAAACACATTTGCTAAATAGCTTTTCACGCCCTTTTATGGCCGTAGCGTCGGTTACTTTTTTTGAATTCAAATCTTTCAACGGTTTTAACTGTCATTCAGATGAAACTTGGATGATCTAGATTTCACATGAAAAGACAAAAAGCTGAAAAGGTGTGTTATACTAAATGGCAAAACTGTGAAGATATTGCAACATGAAATTGACATGGTTACGTACACTACAGATTTTTTGCTTTTTAAACTAAAAAAAAACAAAAACTGCAATTTACGCAGTGATTTTTACAGATCATATATGTCTAGAAGCTTACACCAATTTTATATCAATATTCATAAAGAAATATGAATAATTGCCGTGTTTGAGGCCCGTATAAAATCATCTCTCCAAAACGGCTGAAGTTAGCAACTTGAAAATTTTAGGGAAACGTGATCGGTCACTTCCATGTTGCGTAAAGTTCAGAAGTAGCTTCTTTGGCCACACACATTTTCTGTAATACATGTACAACATAAAAAAAAAATCAACAAAATCAGCACTAATACTGTGTGCTGGCCGTTATAGAGCTGCTGGTAAAAATAAATAAATAAATAAATAAATAAATAAATAAATAAATAAATTTGGATTCAATCAACCAAACTTGGGTTCAATCAAAAGTGTGAGCCACAAATCTAATGTTAATAGGTGAACACTATGACTGGCCAAATGTGGGAAATCCATCACCTTATCCACCCACTCTCAGTCATTCATTCATTCATCACCAGTAAGTGCTTTGTCCCGGTCCGGGTCACGTGGATCCGGAGCCGATAATGGGAACGCTGGGCGTGAGGCAGGAGTCCATCCTGAATGGGACAACGCTCCGCGCTGTACTGACATGGTAACCTTTCTGCCAGCTTTCTGTCTTATCTAAACCTTAGCTGTCTGGCATTTTCTCCTTTCTCCTGCCTCCAGGATGAATCACGCTTGCTATGATGGATGTACAGATGCATTGATGTAGCAGTCAATAACTTATTATAATCTACTTTATACAAAAAAAAAAAAAAATGATATATGTGCTGAAAGCCTTCCTCTTCCTCACACTCTCAGAGTAAAACTCACCCTTATTATTTTTAATGGCACCTTTCCTATTAGTGGATTAGCAGAGTTTTTAGACGCCCCCTTTTTGAGGGATGAGAGAACAAATCAACAAGATAATGTCACGCCCAGGAATCATTATCATTTGTCAACAATTCATTTATGGAAATAATTTAAAAAAAAAAGGAGAACAAAAGAAAATGCTTTAAACACTTTGGTTAGTTTGCAAAATCCCTGAGTTGCACGACATGCTGGGGGAGAGTATCTTCTTATATGACGTCACATTAGGGAGAATGATCTAATTGGCTCGTCTCCTGGTGAAAGAGTTTTTTTTTTTTGCATTACAGGTTTTTTTTTTCAAAGCATCAGAGCTGAACTCTTCTGTTCCAAGTGGAGGCGGAGCTAATCTCAGGGCTTGAAATCTTTCAAAACGAATCCTGAAATGAAACCTGAAAACTATCCAGAGCTTTTTTGCGTGGGATATCCGGGGTTCTAGTGGCATTAAGCTGGTAACACTTTTGAGCCACACCTTGGACTTCTGTTATCTTCCTTATCATGTTAGGAATTATTATTTGCTTGACCTTTGAGTTATTTTCCCTCTGTCGCACTCGCTCTGTTCCTGTATATGTGTTATGTAGAGCTAGCTATCCTTACATGCTTTATCACTCCCTCTCATAATCTATTTTTATCTCTAATGAAGCAGCTTAGCGATTCACAAACACAGGCATCGTGTTTCTGGTCATGAGATAAGATTAGACGCAGAGCAAAAGATTTTAAATATAGACGTTATGGTCACTTAGGTTGTTTGTTTGTTTATTTGTTTGTTTGCTGGACATGGCTGAATCATGACTTTCGATTTCTGGCCAATTAAGCAAAGACGGAAGGGTTTCAGACAACGTTAAACCCACTCAGTCTCTTTCCTGTTTCCTTGACTCCATAGAACATAGACCAAACACATTCACATAGAGAACAATTTGGTTTCCGGAAATGCCAATCTGGAAAACCTGCCGCTTGTTGCATAGAACAGAGAATTAATGAGGATAGAGGGCATCCAGGCTAAAGGAACCCGAGGAGCTTTTCTTGACCTGATGGTGAATGATTTCTGGTGATAAGAAAGCAACAGAGAGAGAGAGAGAGAGAGAGAGAGAGAGAGATCTAAAATGAAATGACACATCACTGTGATATATGGAGGAAAACACTGCAACCCCATTTGCTAAAATAAGCAGCGCTGCATCATCCACACGCAGAGTGATGAATGAGATCTCAATGTCAAGGAAGCATCTCGACATTTTCATTCGAAGGGAAAAGTTCACCTGAGTATAAGTCAAGCTGGGCAGGACAAGTGTGTGAGAAGAGAGAGAGAGAGAGAGAGAGAGAGAGAGAGAGAGAGAGAGAGAGAGAGAGAGAGAGAGTGAAAGAGACTATGACTAGCAATAAATCAGGGTGTATCTGTGTGATGTATCGATTTTTTTTAAATTTCTATGTACATTTAATTTACATTATATGAGTTGCATATAATTAGTAAATTTTGAATTTAATGCACAGACTGGGCGGCAACGCGGCATGATCCAGGGTCAAGAGTTCGAGTCCTGCCTCGGGTCATCCAGGCGTGCCGGTTTCCTTCCACTGCCCGAGGACAGGCAGATTAGACTAATTGGCGCCCCCAAGTTGCCCGTAGTGTGTGAGTGTGTGTGAGAGAGAGTGTGTGTGT
>QMIH01000474.1:53720-74350 GCA_003987875.1 Clarias batrachus | reverse complement strand
TTTTTTTTTTTTAGAAACATTCAATATGAACACAATGTACAGATGATGATAAATTATAAAATAATGGCTGACACTTTTGAACCAAACCCACTTGTTCCAAAAATAAAAAAAAGAGGAAAGCCAAAAAGCTGAGATCATAAGATGAAAATCTGGAGTGTTATCATCTATTATATCACACATCCTGTTTCTTAGGACTCATACAGAAGCTGTGTGATTGTGCTCGCTAATCCAACCCATGTACAGCTCTGTATGTGTGTGTGTGGGAGTGTGTGTCATGGAGGTGTAAAACTGGGTGGTGTGTTTAGTGTGCATGCTATATTTTGATATGATGTTTGCTCAGGGTAAATCTTGTGCTTGTGTCTATCTTACATACACACATACTCTCTCTCACACAAACACACACATAGGATCTGGAATAGCTGCCACGTGTTTCGGATTGTAGCTGTTAGAAGATCCAGTACAGGTTATACAACACAAAGGGTCACAAGGGTTACTTTATCCAGAAAAGCGTCCAAAATTAATTTTAACCGCAGATACAGTACAGTATGTACATAATTYTTATTCCTGTGGTTGGGGTGCCACTAAAAGCACCTGTCTAATATTTTGAAKAAKAAKAAKAAKAAGAAGGAAAAGCAAAGTTCTGCCCTTTAATAATGCAATATGACCTTTTTTTTCTTAGTGGTTATATTGAAAGATCGTTATCATTTTAGTTATGACAAGGCAGTGTGTGATAAAGGATATGTTGAATTAAAACAATACATTTTTTATTTAGTTTCATGTTTAGATATAATGATTTATCTGAACACCAAAAACATCACAGCGAAATACACACATTGTTCCAGGGTACAGGAAAACAAAACAAAACAAAACAGGATTTTTTTGTTTCATCTTTTCGGATGGACACGCCTTTGTGTACAGGTATAATAATCAAGGAATGCAATAATCCCCCTACATACACATATATATACACTCATCTGTGATACACCCAAATAGCATATGAGCATGACTAAGATTCCTATCATACTGCAGTTTAAAAAAAATTAAAAAAAAAGATCCACCCACAGTGTTATCTTTCATATGAATGAGTGTGAAATTCAAATCCTTCATTTGATTCTTGTTCATGCCGAGCAATAAATCTCAGAGGTGTGCCGTTGTAGGGGAATAATTAACAAGGAACAACAAAGTGAAGTTACCATGACTCCAAAATGGAAGATTTCTAGCATGGAAAGAAGTGTTTTATTCCTCTTATACTGGAGCAAATTATTAAATTTTTTTATTGTACGGCACATCATATGTTTTTTAACTAATTTACTGTACAAATTTAATTCGAGGTTTTATTTAAGGTGAGATTTTGTATTGCGAAACACGTAAAAACATGTAAACGTAGATAATCCGTTCCTGCCACCTGAAAATTACCAATATTACAAATTTCAAACACTGTGATCATAAACTGTATACAATTAAAACATTTCGAAAAGACATGTAAATGAAGTAAAACATCAAATAAATAGATTTACATTAAACCTCCGGCTTGCTTTAAAAAGTGGCTCCCTTTTCATCTTGCTACCGTCTTTACTAAATCTTGCAGAAAATTTAAATAAAATTAAAAAAAAAACACATAAACTATGTGAACTCACTTTGCTTGGCTTTCCATTGGCGCAAACAAGTTTTGAACCGTTCCCACATGCACACGCAACATAGCCGCCGCTCAGTCCGGGTCGGTTCGGTCTCTCGTATCGCGAAAAATGCTTCACACAAACACGTCGTGCAACATTGTTGTGCAGCAGCTCTAAACAGTTGAAGTTGATCCTGGACATTAGCTTGAAGTTAATGAGGTTTTTTCCATGATATAAGTTCCATAATAGTCCGATGGTACACTGTAAACCCTAATGCTCAAAGTAATTAAACATATTGAGTAGTGTTCACTTAAATAATGAGTTAAAATTAATAGACCCTGATGAATATTTAGACCTTTTTGGTATTTGTGAGTTTGTAGAAATGACACTTTTCAAGTTAGCTGAACAAATTAGATACTTTAAGCCACAGTAACTGTCTCCTTAAAGTTCCACCAACTTGAAATCTTTCAGCCGAGCGATTTTGTGTCTGACATCATCAATGCACATGTAAACTGCCCACACTGAATTGTTTTAATCAAGATGGTGGATTGGTCTGTCTTCGCATAATCTTTACAAATCTGGGCTCCCGAAAGTACCAGCGCGCTGGTGGCTCAGTGGTAGGTGTTTCACCCGCCATGCGAAAGGGCCGGGTTCGATTCCCAACCACTGGATGAAGTGCCTGTCCCAAACCCGGATAAAAATGGGAGGGTTGTGTTCATAATATGTTATACAGTGCAGATGTATAGAACATAATGGCAAACAAGTAAGGTCACATTGTATAAATAAAATAATGTACGCTGAAACTCTTAATATTACATACACTAATATGRTACTGYACTGCCTATATGGTACTATATTATACCAATATTATTTTTAAGCATATCTAATATGGTACAGTATGTACAAACATACCATATTAGACACCTAATATGTATCTCATTATTTGTAGGGTAACCAATGAGTACGAATGGTGTTCACCAAAGTATTAAATGTCATAAACCTACCCTGGTACCCTATAAATTCCTATGGTACTATGGTAATGTCTGAAGTACCACAGTAATACTTTGGCATATTATGGCATGKRCTRTAGTTTATCATAATCCATACCATAGTAACATTATTATTCTTCTGGGAAATTTTGAAAATAAAGTCCTGATATGAAGACTCTCCTGTTTTTATTTATATTTTTTTTACAGCATTATCTCTGACTGTTCCTTGACACTGGAGACTCCTTACATAAATGTTGAATAAACTATGAACCACACATTAGTAAGACAGTGCTGAAGTGCCTCATCCGTGTTTCATRTTTTGTTGCGTAARCATGTCTAAAGGAGCTCAATCCAGATGCCTTGATCAGGTTCTTCACAGAGTTAAGCTCAGGAGACATCTTTCCTGACCTTCAGCCTTCGACACTGGGTGTGCGTTCGCTTTTAAATCCTCCGCTATTACCGGCAAGATAAAGGAACCCGAAAGACGGGCCCGGCTTCGTGGGCTGGGATGAGAGACAGCACAATCCGAGGAGAGGATTAAGAGAGATAAAAAGAGAAGAAAATGTTGTTCGATATCAGCTGCCCCAGGTAGTGTGTGTGTGTGTGTGTGTGTGTGTGTGTGTGTGTGTGTGTGTGTGTGTGTGTGTGGGTCGGTTCACATCAATCACATCTCGGTTGGCTGACTCTTGCATGTCCTTCCTTCCAGAGCTGATATCCCTGACATCCCATAAAATCGAGAGAGAAGGAAGAAAAATAAAAATGATTAAACACAGCTTTATAAGCTGTCTGTGGTCATCCAATTAAACATCCCCAAATAACCTCAGCCATAAAATGACTGTTTAGCGTAATGTCCCGCAATTTCCTCGGAGTACATTTCTGGCCGGGACTCGTGCTGTTTCGGCGCAGAAACCAAGCCAAACCTCTTAAATACGATGATCGCTGCCAGAAAAAGGCCATGGGCTGAAGAAGTTTATAAATTCATATTAATATTGCTATTATTAGTGCCGAAGCATTATAGGGTGCTCTTGTTTTCCTAAGGATTATTATTATGGTTTTTTTTTCACCATTTTGGGCTTTTTGGGGTCTTAACATGCTCAAAAACTCATGAAAATTGGCAGAGAGGTTGGAATGTGCTGCCATTAGGATGCCTGAGAGTCTGGGCCACGGGCGTAGGCTGGGGCCCTCAGGGGCACTCAGGGGCCCTCACAAGATATTTTGCAGCATAGCACATTTGCACGTATGCACACAAAACTCGGTGCACATTTTAGGCTCAACACAACAGGAGGCCAGTTATTTTGGGTCGTTTGCTAAAGAGCACCCGATGGATTTACTCCTCCTAGGGAATTTATACGATCGCCACCAAACCGGGCCGATGTGATCTAATGACGTTGAGGATGCAAATTCTAGAGAGGTTTTTGATAGCTCAAATGCTGAAAGTGGTTAATAACTTAATAACTGTGTGACATTATATTCAGTGACACCATATTGTGACATCACGTGCAGTGACATCACACTGAGTAATATGCATGCAGTGTGAGGCTTTTTTTTCTGCATCTGCGGTCTACAAATGTTACACCACAAATGTTAACACTCACACACTCACAAACATGCATAAACACACAGACACTCAGGCACAAACACACACATACATACACACATACATACACACACATTACAAATGTTAACACTCTCACACTCACACAGGCACACACACAAATGCACATACACACTCATAAACAAATACACACACACATGCACAAACAAACTCATATACCACACACAGACACACACACACAAACGTCACAAATAATAACACACACACTCACATCTCTCTCTCTCTCTCACACCCACACACACACACACACACACACACACACACACGCGCACACACACGCACGCACGCACAAACATTTAATTGTTACACACAGAGAGACATAAAAACACACACACACACACAAACACACACACACACACACACGCACACACACACACACACACATTGAACAAATATTTAGGGCCCAAATGACATCAGCCCTATATAGTGTATGACATGTGCAGGGTGTGCGTTGTGCCCGGGAGGTGATGGCGCAGGGTGCTTGGGCCCGCTCATTGTTGCTTGCAACTATATTTTATGTTGTTCCTATTACCATCGTTATTTATGAATCTCAGCGATGGACTGGCACCCTGTCCTGTGTGTACCCTGCCATGTGCCCCAAGTCTCCTGGGATAGGCTCCTGGCCCCCCGCGACCTTTAATACAGGATTAAGCGGTATAGATGATGAGTGAGTGAGTGGGTGAGTGTAAATCATGTTAAACATTTAAGAAGTTCGTGCTTGGCATTAACGATGGTCACTAATGGAGACATTTTTTTAATGCTTGTTTTGTGTTTTTCAATGTGTGTTTTGTGTCTTTTCCCAATCTTAGCTCAACCAAGAACATTCTGTACTAATAACCCAATGGCTTAATTTCACATTCTTCTAAAGGAAAAACGTAATCCAAACAAGGAAGAGAAACACTAACGTTGCCCATTCAAGCAAATCAATTTTCCCAGTCGAACGCTATAAGGCTGTTCAGATATCTCAGGCATCACTTAGCACAAATTTATCAACCAAACACCACATAACTGAAAATGTATAAATCCAGGAGTTATAATACTCTATGTGGACTAAAGTATTTGGCCAAACCTATTAATTATTGAATTCAGGTGTTTCAGTCAGGCCCCTTATCCCCAGTGAAGATCAATCTTAATGCTTCAGCATACCAAGACATCTTGGACAATGCTATACTTCCAAATTTGTGGCAACAGTTTGGGGAAGTCCCTTTCCCATATTCCAACATGACTGTGCCCCAGTGCACAAAGCAAGGACTATAAAGACATGGTTTGATGAGTTCGGTGTGGAAGAACTTGACCGGCCCTAACACAGAGCCCTGAGGTCAAGCCCATCGATCAGCTTTGGGATGAAATGGAACGGAGATTGCGAGCCAGCCCTTCTCGTCCAACATCAGTGTCTGACCTCATACTGTAAATGCTCTACAGAATGAATTCCCACAGAAACAGTACAAAATCTTGAGGGAGAAAAACTCCATATTGAAGTGTATATTCAAAAGTCCATATTGAATATGTATTTGGATACAATATCATTTCTGGTTTGGACTTTTGTCCATATAGGGCATCATTTCTGGTCTTGCTACACATTTTTCCTGATTCTAATTCTCGGGTAAAAGTATCAGAAACTTCACGAGCAGTGCACTTTAATAGACAGTAGGGTGTCATGTACTGTATAAAGCAGTGGATATAAAGTTAGCCATGCAACGCTAAAACTAGCAACTGTAACTTCCAATAAGTGCTACAGTACATATGGATAAACATTGCGCAGAAGTGCAGAAGACTTGGCTTTGTGAGTAACTTTGAGGTGAGTAAACAAATGTTGTTTTCATATGGACACTGATATTTGAGTAATAATGTGAACAATCGTCCATTCTGAATAAAACTGCGTCATGTAGACACCTGAGTCGGGACAGTCTTACCTGATCGGTAGGAATTTCCATGAGAATGAGACGGAAACGTAAACCGTTGATAATTAGTTTCATATGTAAATATTCGCCGGGTAAACATTTGATCTGATCAGTAAACCCTGTGAGAACAAACTTCTCAGTCTTTCCTCCGCTGGATCTCAGGCTGAGGAAGGAACTCACATTTCACACATAGTAAAGCGTCTAACCAATCATAGATAAGATGGAGTTCTTCTAACCAATCCTAATGCAGTTGGTGGGATTTATCAGAAAAGATGGGAGGCCTGACCTAACCTCGAAGTTGGGGGAAATAAATTTCCATTTCTGTCATGTTTCTGGCAGATTAAACGTTTCACAGGAAGCAGAACCTCTTAATGCCTGTCAGAAAAGTTCCCTTCTGATTAAAAGCTGTGAGCATCAGATCAGCATCTGTGCATCAGTCTAGTTAGAATCAGTTTAAGGAAATACAGTATTGTCCATGTAAACACAGCTGTTCTGTTCTTTTTAAAAAATCTTTGGTAAATTACTTCCCAGTTTTCCACCTTACTGACTTTTTACTGTGAATCACAATGGTTTTAAAACGCGTGGCTTGCCATTGCTCTGGTGTCATTAGGACACGGCAGCTAAAGTCAGAGCTAAAGAAAGAGCAAAGGCAAAATACACTGAGCTAAGGAAAGCTGGCAGTTTGAACGATGAGCACTTCAGGGGTCTACAGACCTGTGATAAATGACACAGTGCTACACTTATTCAGTGTGTGTATATATATAGTACACGAAACGCTCTCGCTTAAAACCATTAATCCAAGTGTTCATTAACTTGCTAGATGATACCTATTTTAACATCCACAATTGATCAGAGTTACCAATATAAAACAGTGATATCATCCTGACAATTAAAACTTCTCAGCGTACCATAACGCGGCACCGCAACAGCAGCTTTCTACTGACTAGAGATTAGATTAGATTAGATTGACTTTATTGTCATTGTGCAAAATTCATTTAAAAATGCAGCTAGCTCTCACTCACTCATCATCTATACCGCTTAATCCTGTATTCAGGGTCACAGGGGCCTGGAGCCTATCCCAGGAAACTTAGGGCACATGGCAGGGTACACCCTGGATRRGGTGCCAATCCATCACAGGGCACAGACACACTCACTCGTTCACACACTACGGGCAATTTGGGAATGCCAATTAGCCTAACATGTTTTTGGAGTGGGAGGAAACCCCCCAAGCACGGGGAGAGGATGCAACCTCCATGCACACAGAGACGGGAATCGAGCCTGGCTGGGGATCGAACCATGGAGGTGCAAGGCGACAGTGCTCACCACTACACCACCGTACCCTAATGCAGCTAACTTGCAAATGGAAATTTACCATGGACCTACGAATCATAAAAAGCTGTTGCTTTGCCACAGGATGCTGAATAAATTTATAGTCTATGGTGGTAAGGCTTCAAAACACTACAGGACATGCTGCCAACCCTGGAAATCGTGGATTTACTGTAGTATATGATGACCCATGGGAGTGTATCCCAGGAAACTTGGGAGTGTATCCCAGGAAACTTCAGATACACGATGGGGTACGCCCTTGACAGGCTGCCAACCCATCGTAGGGCACACACCATGCACACTAAGGGGCAATTCAGGAGCACCAATTAGCTTAATCTTTGTTGGACTGTTGGAGGAAACCGGAGCACCCGGAGGAGACCCACCAAACACCAGGCGAAAATACAAGTTCCCTGCACTCAGACCTGAGGTGGGAATCAAACCCTCAACCCAGGAGTTACAAGGCTACAGTGCCAACCAATACGCCACCTGAGTTCGTACCTATTTGTATCCAATACACGCAGCAACTTGGCACCGGTTTTACGCCGGATTCCCTTCCTGACGCAACCCTCTCATTTCAGTCAGGCCTGGGACCTGCACTGAATCCAGTGGCTAGGGTTTGGGCATTGGCTGGGAATTGAACCCGGGCCTTCCGCATGGCGGAGAAGAAACTTACCACTGAGCCACCAATGGCCTGAGGTGAACCCCTGATGAAGCACTTTGTAGGAAATCAATGATGAAGTGCTGAGGCAAACTCCGTTCAGCGACTGAGACAAAGCATTTAGTACAGAAATTGTGACAAAGCAACGTTGTTTGTTATAAAGCAACCATGATGAAGGGCTTTGCACCGAAATCATGATGAAGCACTTGTGGTGCCACTTCATCCTTCACCCAGTTCTGCTCTTCACCCAGAGGCGTTACAGCAGCAGGAGGATAATGAGTCAGACGTACAGTGGCAACAGCGAGAGTGCCATCTGCGGCACCGAGCAGGAACCGTCTGGATCTGCCATGTTTCAGTTCCTGGTTTGAAGGAACACACACTACATAAATGTCCTGCTATTTTAAGCCCCACACACACACATTAAATCACAGTAATAGGAGTGACAGGGTGAATAGTAGCCTAACCACTATGGAATGGCGAACTCACACAGCTCATGTTGAAAAATCTCACTCTCTCTCTAACACAAACACACACACACATACGCCGGCAGTACAATACGCACAGCACAGCAGTTTATACTCTTAATAGCACCCGTAGGTGTGAGAGGCCATTCATTTCAAAGCTTCCTAAGTAGAACTAAATGGTCTGTACTCGTGTTTACCTTTCAGTATTCGACTATTCCTCTTGCTCTTTCGTCTACACACACATTCCCACACATTTGCCATTAAAAGTGAGGCTCAAGAGCAGGTTTTCAGAGTTCCTTTATCTATTTCAGATCGTCTCTTTGGTCACACGCTAATACCGAGCAGGACTAATGTCCATCATTACTCGCTCAATCTCTGGACCCAGGGGCTCGATAACACATAAACTCCTCAGGCGTCTCTCTCTCTCTCTCTCTCTCTCTGAGCGAGACTGTTATCACTCTCTCCAATGTAAGGGTCAATTCATCTCTCTAAGTGAACCACTGAAGAGCCACTGTGAAATTCAATGAAGCTGCTGTTGCAGTTGCTGTTGTTGTGTATGTGTGTGTGTTTATGAATCAGCACTTTTTGTGGACATTCCCGCCGTAAATTGATAGGAACGCTCTACTAAGCGGCTAAGCGACAGGTGACTGCTGCTACATAAGTACTTCTTGACTTCGATTTTTTTTTTCGCAGTAAGTGTTCGATTTAAAATTGATGAGTTCTAGAGCTCTGCGACACGCTTGCTAATCACTTTCACACACAGACGCTGTGGAGTGACAGAACGTTCCCCAGTTTATTCACAGGAAAGGAGGTATTTAAGCCAAACGTCCTGAGTAAACACGTCTCACGTACTGTACATTCGCTTTATCAGCGACCATGAGCCATTTGCATGTTCTGTAGAAATCTGCGAGGACAAACAGGGGGAAGTTTTAAAGTGTTTTCTCATCAGGGCCTCGGGATCATTTCCGAGAACACTCGACTCAAGAGTCTGGTTCGTTTTGATAAGCGAGAACACAATCTTGTGAACTGTGCCTGAGTCTGCTGGAAGACTTTCTGCTGAATGGTTTACATTTACCCTGCGACGGATTGGCACCCTGTCCAGTGTGTACTCTGCCTTGTGCCTGAAGTCTCCTGGAATAGGCTCCAGGCCCCCTGTGACCCTGAATACAGACGATGAATGAGTGAGTGGTTTAAATTTATGCCATCTGACAAGACCTTTAGTTAGCCGCTGAGGATAAGGGCCTTGCTCAGAGGCCCAACAATGATCATTTGATGGTGCTGTAATCTGAAACCTTGACCATTGAACTACCCCTGCCATGAAAAGTTGGTCCCAAGCATGGTATGACATACTCCGGCATGGATCGACTCAGTTATGGAAGCCCATCGTTCCTGAGCATGGTCCTTAACGCTCGGCTGCTCAGATGTATAAAATAAAATATTACTCACGCAATCATCATCTAAATCGTGTTGTATCTTGTGTACATGGTCGCAGGAGCACTGGAGCCTATCCCAGGAGGCTTAGGGCACAAGGCGGGGTCCACCCTGGATGGGGTACCAAGCCATCGCAGGGCGCACACACACTATAGGGAATTTGGGAGCACCATGTGCTGGACAGTGGGAGGAAACCGGGTCACCCGGAGGAACATTTAAACATGCACATAGACCCGAGGCGGGAATCGACCCCAAACCCACAAGGTGCAAGGCGACAGTGCTAACCACTACCCCATCGAGCCACTAAATTTTGATATGGTACACGTGCAAATGTGTGTAGAAGAACTCTATAAATAGCAGCGATCACAGTTGCTAGTACAGTTAGCTTGCATTTGAAGCCTAAAGCTTGATAATTTTATTTAAACCTTTTATTAGTGCACTTGTGTTGAACTAATAGGTGCATTTTGATACATTTTTGGCTAGTACCAAAAAGTTGACGTAGGCCACGCCCACAAAGACGACACTAGCAGACGCTACACACCCACAAGAGGCACCTGCGAGTGACACAAGCGGCTACAACACTGCGCCTCTGTTGCTGTCCATCGTAATTAAGCTGAATGTAATGACATCAGCTATTATCATGATAAGTGAATTAGCTTTTGATTGCATTCCAGCCTACACATTTGGCTCGAGAAGAGAAAAGAAACGATGAAAGGATGAACAGGAAAGCGAACCGGGCATGAACAAGCACTCGGTGGCGTGAGCCCAAACCCGGAGCGCCACAAAAGGAGCGCATTGTTCTTTAAGCACAGGACTAGCAGTCATGAAGCTGAAGGATGAGAGTCGCGTGTCACAGCTACGCGATTGTCCGGGTTCTGTCGAAGACCCGAACATCAGAACGCACCCAGATGGACAAGAGAGCGTGGACACTGGCTCTTTCACACGTCCTGACAATAACCGCCTTTCACGCCTGGCATTTCATTCGCATTAACGATACAGCGAGAGCAGACAGGGGGTCACACTGAGTCCCGCACTGAGAGTGTGTTTTACAACGCTCCACTGTGACCCGCGGTGCATGTAGGCGGCTTAGCTTCACGCCAGACTCGTCCAGATGTGCACACGGCTGTGTGCAGATGTCCAGCAGGAATGCAAATCTGCCTACTTCAAGACTAGTCTCGTCACTAGAGAGGGATTTGGAGCAGAAATATTTAACGCCGCTTCCCAAAACGGATATTCTTGCAGGATAATAAAGTGCGATGAACATGATGTCCTTAAATAGTCAATAAAGTTAGCAGCATCGAGTGCCAAATCAGTAACCAATACAGATCTTTCACATCCATATCGTTATGCTAAACTCTGCTCTACTCTGCTAGCATCCAGATGCTATGAACAGATCCACTGTGAATCGAGCTACAATAATAAGGGCAGCTACGTTAATGAACTAAACTAAAATTTACACAAAAAAATTGTGTTTTTTTAAAAACAAAAATGTTTATAAATTCTGAAAACGTACGTTTATCACAGGCTCAAAATGCTCATTGCTAGCAATCCATGCTAATTAAGAGCTTTTTTGAGTAATACAAAGCAAAAGAGAAGGTTAGAAAAGTTAGAAAAGTTCCGCTGTTTCTAAAGCATTGCCGGTTTTAACAGGGCAGTGTGGTTAACCTGATGCCCAGTCCGCCTCCTTCCTCATCCGGGCTTTGGGTGGAGAATTTATTATCACTTACCCTATAGCGATGACAAACTTCTTAAGAAGCATCTCATGTTCTATGTTGAAATGTTGGAGCGTGTGAACTTCTCTGTCTTTGAAGGCTTTTCATACAAGGAAACGTAAGTGACAAAGCACTGAGCCGTTACCATGGAAACAATAATGCATCCGAATGAGGCATTAATATAAACGCATTGTTTGTGTTACAGCTGGAACCAGAGTATGACCCAAGCAATTCGGTTATATCAACTGAACTCTATACCTTCCGACCAATCAGATTCAAGAATTCAATTACGCTGTACTATAATATTTTTGAAATGTAAAATGATTTACTGCCCTATTCAGTGAAAAACAAACAAAAAAAAAAACGAGAATCGATCCACTCGGTACTTGGCAACTGTTGAAGACAACGCTGGTGACTAGGATGTGGGCGTCCTCTGTACATGTCCTGTTGTGCCTTTATTTTTATTATTTTTTTAACTTCAAGAAACCCAGTCACTGAGTCAGTTATGGACGATGAATATTCTTCCTCCTATTAGTCTTATAGTTGACATAATAATGTTATTGATTGAAGGTAAAATGCACCTCGAATAATTAAATAATTAATTCTAAGCGCCACCGTTGAAGCGGCCTGTGCGGTAGCTTTAAAGCACTTACCTACTTTCCAGCRTTGCTCGAAATGATCAATAAAGAGTTAAAACGCCACGTGAAGATCGCGCTGAGTGCACTTCGTTCTCGACAGCCCTAGGCCAATCGCTTTCCGTCTACGTCCGGCTTACCTAAAAGGATCAAACTGGCCAATCTTGGATTTGATTTGGAAGCAAAGTGGTCTTGCTGCATCGATCACGTCGCTATTAGCCGCTATGATATCGCACAGAAACTGAAGAAAAAATACAATGCTCACCTAAAGATCTCATCAGGACAGATGGAAAGGTGCGCTGGAGTGCGAACAAGTAGCGTTTGGATGTTTACAGCAAAACCACTTAACACAGGACCATTAGCGCAGAGACAGACTTATCACGGGAAATTAGATTTGGCAGAAGTGCCGGTATGCTTTTTCCTTTTTACATTAGTGCTAAGAGTAAAACCCACGGAGACCATCACGCAGCAGAAACTACAGGGAGATTAGGTACTTAGGTACATCTACAGGAATTTAGCCAGCAAGTCTGTCTGAAATACAGTTCCTGAGTTCGCCTCAGAGCCGGAGAGCTTTGATTTAAAACCAAGCAGAGGTCATGCTTTAGTCATGATGATGATGATGATGGGTGATGTTGTGGATGTCTGAAAGCTTGATCTGACCCCAGGACACCGAGGCGGGTGAAGGAAACCACAGGAGCCACAGCATCTCAGGAAAACACACATCAGAAGCACCCAGTAGTTGCCATTATGGTATCTATTCTAAGTGATGATTTATTGTTTAATGTGACTTGGCCTCTGTATTTCCTGCTCCCGACCCCTGAATTAGCTGTGGTTATATTTACACTTGCGACAATATGAAATATGAAAAAAAAAATCATATTTGTACAGTTGCAGCCAGATGTTGACATGCTGCCATTATGAGCATGTTGGGTTTGTAAGGACTTTGATATCTATAGATGACATCTATCTTTAATACATGAAGAATGGACTACACATTCTTCTGCATAGAGTTGTGAGAGTGCTTGTGATACGCGCGGAAATACCTTCTCGTTTTGGAGATCGCGTGGGATTATTAATTAATGAACAAAAAGGAAACCAAAAGAAAACTGAAAGTCTTCAGTAGCTCCGCCGGTTACGTGAGAATGGACGCGGCTCTTGAAACAAAAAATAAACACTTAAGATCCTCTCGGGGCGTTCACCCTTACCGAGGAATTAAACGAGAGAGAGAGCGCGTTTTGCGTTGTACACTTATTAACTCAAAACCAAGAGAGCATGCTTAACTGATGCATGTCGCTCTCTCTCTTCCTCTCCCACCGGGGTATTTCTTGTTCACTGGGGTCTTAGGAAGACAAGCCTCTGTCTTGTACTCTTTCTGCTCGCTGTTTGCTTTTCTTTCTTTTCTTTCACTCACTCATCATCTATACCACTTAATCCTGTATTCAGGGTCACAGGGGCCTGGAGCCTATCCCAGGAGACTTGGGGCACATGGCAGGGTACACCCTGGACAGGGTGCCAATCCATCTCAGGGCACAGACACACACACATACGGTCACCCATTCACAATACGGGCAATTTGGGAACGCCAATCAGCCTAACCTACATGTCTTTGGACTGTGGGAGGAAACCGGAGTACACGGAGGAAACCCACCAAGCACAGGGAGAACATGCAAACTCCATGCACACAGAGACGGGAATCGAACCTGGCCAGGGATCGAACCCGGACCCTGGCGGTGCAAGGTGACAGTGCTAACCACTACACCACCATGTCGCCTTCTTTTTGTTCTCTCTTTCTTTTTGTTTCTTTGGCCCTGATACCTAAAACATTGCATGGAGTGTCGAGCTCTCAGGGCCCTTAAATAGTCACGCCGGCAGGTGTGGCGTGTCCACACTGATTGCTGCGTTGCCTAGCAACCTTGTGTATAAATGACCACGCCTGTGCCTGTTCAGAACTCCGTGGGTTAGCAGCCCGCAGACCTGCCCGCAGCATAGAGAATTTTTGCGCGACTCTGCCCCTCGTGAGACCTGCGTCGTTACACAGATTGGATTTTTTTTGTTCTTTGAGTCTTGATTGAGCATTCCATTTTGTCCAGGTTTTCACCTCTACCTGGTGATCTGAGGTTCCCCTGAAGAATTCTGATGTAGTTCTCCTCCTTCATTATGCCGTCCACTCTGCTCAATGCTCGCTGCGCCCATTCCACTGACAGACAAACAGCGCCATAGCAGGATGCTACCACCACCATGCTTAACAGCTGCTACAGTACAGTACTCTCAGTGGTGAAGGTCTGCCCTTTGCTCCTCTGGTGAAAATTTTCCTCCAGAAGTCTTTTACTTTGTCCATGTGCTCGGATGCAAACTTTATTCAAGCTCTGGATTTTGGACTTTCTTTTACAGCAGCCTTGTAGCCTAGCGACTCATACAGTGTGGAATTGACTCGTGCTGGCTTAAACTGACTTGTACAGGGTTGACTGAATAGTTTGGATAGTGATGAACCAAATCATACAGTGTAAAAATGACTCTTACTGTGTGGATCGCTCATTGGCATTGGGTTCACACGGGTTTCCCAACTGCCATGCCGAAGTCCCTGGTTTGATTCCCAACCAGTAGCCAAAATGGGGGGGTTGCATCAGGAAGGCATCTGGTATTAAACCCGTGCCAAGTTTTTGTGCGTATCGGATGATCCTCTGTTGCAACTAACAAGAACTATGTGGATCATTCATATAGTGCTGAGTGAACTTGTACACTGTACTGTAAGTCGACTCATACAGTGCTGGGCCAACTCGTACGGACTGTATGATCCGAATTTACACTGTACAGTTTGTGCTGACTCGTACATTATTGATTCAACTTACTGTATACAGTGCTTAATTCACTCATATAAAGTGCATCCACTCGAACAGTGATGAATCGATTAGTGTAGTATACACATACACTAGTGACTTGACTCACATTCATACTTCAATAATAGAGTGTTGAATAGAGTGTCATCGTCTGTACCGCTTTATCTTGTATTCAGGGTCATGGGGGGCCTCCAGCCTATCCCTGGAGACTTACCCGGAGTAGTGTGAATTGACTTATACGGTATTGAATTCACTCATACGGTATAGAATAGACTCATTCCAAGTTCATTCGACATGTAGAGTATCGAACCAACTCATAGGGTTTATTCAACTTATTTAATCTTGAATCCGTGGTCCACGTCGAATCGACTCGTACAGTGTTAAACTGGGAACGCACTGGGGACTGACTTCCACAAGAGTGAATCAAATTGTACAGTGTTGATTTGACTTATATATTTTGGAATCAACTCATAACTGATTCGACTTAGTTAGTTAATGAATCAACACATACAGTTTTTAATTTGACTCATAATTTGTTCAGTCAATCTATACAGTTATGAAGCAGTTGGTCAAAAATGCAGTATTTAGCAGGATGGATTCATTTTCGCATGCAATTTAAAATAATATTACAGTGGGGCCTAGAGAGAGCTGATTGGCCGAGCTCTCTCAGTGGGGTGGATGTGGTGGATATCACTCTCACATCAATCACGACTCTACAGCCTCCGAGTGTGTTACGGTGCATGAGCGAGCAGTTCAAAAAGATGCAGTCAGCTGGCGTCACATGGTTCGGAGGAAGCTGACTGGTAGCAGTGGCCTTTATATGGGAGACCCCTAGTGATGGGTGGGAATTTTGGGAGAAAATCTGGGAAAAATCAAAAGGAAAAAATTTTTAAAAAAAATACATTTTAGAAAACTTATGATTCCTCTCTCCACCGGCTGCTTTAAAAAGTGAAACTGAAAGTGTCTGCCTTTTCTTCTTGCTTCCATACTGTAGCTATTGCTGCTTTCTTGGGACGCATGGTGCTACCGTATATCTTCACTAAATCTTGCACAAGATTTGAACAGCAATAAAAAAATCTCTTAAAGTCACTTATTTACACTCTGGCTTTCCACTGATGCAAAAAAGTTTTGTACAGGTCCTGGACATATGCGCATTTGGCTCGGTTTGTTTGCTTCTCATTTTTCCCATTTCAAATTTCTTTGCAAAATTTACGTTCTCATGGAGAAAATTCATGAGATGTGGCATTTGTATGCCAAGGTACCGCTGTAATCATATACGTTCACATGATGTGATTTTTATTTCTCATGATATTATTTCCTCTGTAAGGTTCCTTTTTTTTATAAAACTTTTTTACTATATATTTTTTTACCCTACTTAGACGAAATATGACAGTTTCATGAGAAGTTCATCGTCTTCACATCGTTACGTTTTCTTCACACGATATTATTTATACGAAGCTTCAGATCTCGCAGCAAGTACAGCATCGAGACTGGAGGGTTGGAGCTGAATCTGCGTTGTGCTGCAGTCTTGCTGTTTTTGGACTCATTTTTTATCTCAGCTGAGTCAGTCTCAGCACACACACACACACACACACACTTACATCTCACTCTGGCTGTTATAACAGGAACGAGATGGAAGGAAATAAATGAAGCAAGAAAGAAAGAAAGAGGAACCGAGAGAAAGAGACGAGTCCATTGTTCTGATGAAATAAGGACCAGCTTTTCAAACCGGAGAAATGTCCTTGGGTGTTTGAGTGTGTGTCTGATTGTACCAAATGCACATATATGGAAGAAATATGTAGAATGGGTACAGAGCAAAAGGAGAAAATCTGAATCGGTAAATATTACCCTCCAGTTTTTACAATCTGCCCATCAGGGAGTTCATTCTTATGCAGTTATCGTCTGAGTTATACTGTATGTTTAGTGATTTTTAACTGTTCTGTAGATGAACACGCACGTCTTTATGTGCTTTATGTCTCACTCAAGCACCATGCTACCACGTCTTGTCCTTTTTCTATAAAGGCAGCAGGAGATTGAAACACAGCCAGGGTTATTCTCAGAGCCCCCCCGGGCCGTCTGTATCAATTTACCGCTGCTGCCTTTCTTTAAACGGAGATGTTTCTGCAGCCTGTGGCCTGTAGCACAGCTAACACACCTCATTACTTCTACTCAGAGAGAAGTTCCGTTCAAAAAGATACTATTAATTCAGTAATTAGTGGAGCTGCCAGGGTTGGGTTTGACTCAGCAGCAGGAGAAGCCTCTAAATAAGATCGAGAGTTTATTATAACAAATGAAAACTTTGAGCAATAACTATCAATTCATCATTTTAGGATCCTACATCGCCAGACTCTTACAGGAGATGTACTTAAAATATACATCTGGGAGTTATTGCCACGTCCCCCGTACAGTCCTGGCCTCGCTCCGAGCCATTTCCACATGTTTGGGCCATTAAAGGGAGTTCCTGGGAGGCCGGCGTTTCAGACATGAAGCAGGGAGTCTGATCATGGCTCAGGTGTATTGAGAAAACCTTCTACCTTGATGGTATCCACTGAGATAAGCGCATTGGTGTTTGAGGGGATTATACAGAGACATAACGGGAGGTTTTACTATTATAACTGTGTTCTGTTATTCTGCGCAATCAGAAGTCCTGATTTGACCCGAACTCATAATATTTCATGATATAAAAACTTTTTGGAGGTTTAAGAAGAGTACTTTGTTTTTTTATCAATAATTGATGAAGTGGAATGAAATATCAATTCAGAGGGAAAATACTCCAGTCTCTGTGGCATCCAAGGGTTTGGATCTTAAGGTCTTAAGAAGAAAAAACAAGCATGTGTGTCTCCAGTAGCGCAGCCATTCTGGTGTCACTTGCTATATTGTAGGTTATGTTTTAACCAGAGACAGTGACGTGTTCGGATTTAGGCTAGCTTCACATGATGAATTTAAACCCAACTTTGTCTGGAGTGTATCCCCGGATCATATTATGTACTGTAAATAAATAATAAAAAAGATTTTAATTAGATAATATAAACAAGCAGAAACTATTTGTTGGAAGTGTGGATTGTACCCTTTTCATGTTTGCAATTTAACTACTGTTCAAATCTGAACATTTTCTTGTGTTGTCAGTCACTGATTACTCAGGATGCATGTTAGCATTTTTAAAAAAAAATTAGAATTAAGTTTTACATATCTCACTTATTTCTTATTTAGATTGAATTTTTTTATTCCTCTCTCCACTAAATCTTTGGAGGGAGTATAAATAGAATGTTCAGTGTATGGGATTATGACAGTTTCTCTCAGCGGATAACCTGTTTTTAATAAAAAAAATTGCAGTTGGTCCAAATTGAACAGGGTCAAGGTCAATGCAAGGTCAAATGAAGGATTTTTTTTTCTTCCTTCGTGTATAAAGAATATTTTAAGGCTGTTTCTGGCAAATTCATTAAATATGATTACTAGTGTTGGGTGTAACACGTTACAAAGTAACGCGTTAGAGTACTCGGATTACTTTTTTGATGTAACGAGTAATCTAGAGCGTGAGGTCCGCCATTTAAGTACTCAGCTAATTAGTTACTTTTTCAAAAGAGTAATCCGTTATTCAAACAATTTTTGTAATCCGTGAGCCAGACAGCAGTCATTCCCAATCCGTTAGTGTGTGTGTGTGTGTGTGTGTGTGTGTGAGTGAGAAAGTTGTCCTACAAGCCCCGCCCCTGATAACCCACCCCCTCTGTTATTCCTGCTGTTATACCCCTATCTCACCTATGAGTTTTGACTATGCGAGGACCGACACACAGAAAGATGGAAACCTAATCACAGCACCAAAACTCGCGGTCAATCATGATGAGCTGTACTTACGGCCACCGCGCGAAACCATGTAGTTGAAATAGGGGTATTAGTATTTAAAAGATTATGGGCCAAACTTCACTGAGTGATGAAGGTAGAATAATTATAAAGGTCTTGACTAAAACAACATGCATGAGGAAGCACGAAGGAGTTTTTCATTTTCTGCAATGGAAAAGTACTCGAACTAGTTACTTTATCAGAAAGTAACGCTGTAATGTAACGGATTACTTTTTGAAGACAGTGATTTTGTAATGTAATTAGTTACTTTAAAAGGTAACGTCTCCCAACACTGCGGATTAGTATAATCATATCTATTATATTATGAATTGTTTAAGAGGCGTGGCCTTAAAAAAGAGGGTCCCTCACCCCTGTTTCATAGCTCAGAGCTGTTCAGTTCTCAAAAAATGATAAGGGTTGAGTGACTGTGGTGGTTGCATTATATTTACCCCAAATTTTCTTTTCGGGTTCAAAGTATATCAATTTATCTTTACATTTATCAACAATAGACCATTTCCAAATGACTTTAGTGGACACTCTCCATGGTAACCGTATGATGTTATGATATTATGATATTCTAACTGCAGAGTCATGATGACCATGCTTGTGATCTCAGAAAGTAATATAGTTATCTCAAGATCATGAGATAAATAAGTCATGATCTCCAGATAACAGTACAAACAGAAATATTCACTTGAATGATAACAGACCTAACTTTTTCACAGACTTTCCACAACAGTTAAAGGATTGCTAAAGAAATACAAAGCTTGTGTGTTATTGTCTGCCTGGCTATTTTGACCTGTAAAGAAAAAGAACGTTTGGTGATTTTGCTCTTTCAGCACGTTTATTAATCAACCTGATTGATAACTCTTGTGGTCAGTCGAATGTTTCCGCTTCGGCAGAAAAAAATGATGACTCCTGCGTTCAACTTTTTTATTTCCCGACATAACTTTTCAATAAACTTCTCCCATTAAAACACCATCGCCGTCTGAGAGCCGTTATTTCCTTTGCATGACCGATTCATCATCACGCCATTTCTTTGGCCCGTTCGCAGCACATTACTCCTCTGGCACGTTTGCTAGAGTATCATAAACCTTGAGGTGTGCATGCTCCATAAAGCATAAATAAGTAAACGCATACTGTATGTAGATAAATAATTGATGAGGAGATCTTGTCATTCCTTGCTTGTGGTGGGTCTGTGAGAAACCTGAAGAGTGCAGGTCAGCATGTAATGCATTACACCTACACGCGGTTGACACACTCACCCCAGACTTTTAAAATGTCTGCCCTGCTTGCTTCACTTCCTCCAAACGCTGACAGGTTTTGTGTGTGTGTGTGTGTGTGTGTGTGTGTGTGTGTGTGTGTGTGTGTGTGTGTGTGTGTGATGGGGAGGACCCTGGGGCCTGTTGTTTGTCAGTCAGAGCCGAGATTTTGAAGTGTGTGTATGAGTGTGTGTGCAATGAAATTGTTTTTCTCTGATCGATATTTGTCTATGTATGTTTGTGTTGTAAAATCTACAATCTGCTACTGTATTATATTATATTATATTAAATTACATTTTAGTGTATTATATTATATTATATTATATTATATTATATTATATTATATT
>QMIH01000474.1:41881-52133 GCA_003987875.1 Clarias batrachus | reverse complement strand
AAATATACAGTTTAAACACACACACGCACGCACGCACGCACGCACGCACGCACACAGACACACACACACACACACACACAGACACACACACACACACACACACACACAGACACACACACACACACACACACACACACACACACACACACTGTGGTAGAGTACAGAGGCACAGACAGACAGACAGACACACACACACACACACACACACACACACACACACACACACACACACACACACACACACACACACACTGTGTGTAAGTTGAAACCTTGAACTTATGCAGTCAGCTGTTTCTGTTATTTGACATTTACAATCACAAACAACACAACACAGGCCACCTGTCTGCCTGTCTGTCTGCCTGTCTGTCTGCCTGTCTGTATGCCTGTCTGTATGCCTGTCTGTCTGCCAGTATACTTCAAAATGTCCTCATTTTATACCTCCTCCCAAGTCGAGTGTGTGTGTGTGTGTTGCTTTTCATTAAACACTGCTTCACACAGCAGCCAGACTGACAGCGTTTTGGTGACCAACAGCTCCCTCTACTGATGAATCCCGGCCCAGACCCAGTGTAATGTTCACAATAAACACTTTATTTATTTTATTGGACTGCAATAAAGTCGCTCACTCACTGTCGATGTGAACACGTGATCACACTCCTGTTCAAGCTTTGTATCTGATCTTATCAGTGGATCCACGTGACCCCAATCTGATTCCTCTGCTTCCTATAATGCTGAATACCGTGTGTCATACAATATTCTTATTCTCATGACCTTATTTATAATCCTGAAGTAAATAAATGAATGAATAAATACTAATTACTAAAAATAAATCAAATAAAACTTATGCAATATTTTTTGCGCAAACTAAATGTTAAATGTTTGAGCCTTGCATCTTTAGTTTTGTAGGTTTGTCTGTCTGCGTGGCTGTTCATTCATTCATTAATTCTTTCATTCATTCATTCATTCATCCTGTCTGTTTATCAGTTGGTTTATCAGTATATCTGTCTGTCTGTCTGTATTCAAACTACTTTTTCCTCTATGCTTTCCTGTGTTTCTCTTTTTCACCAGTAGGGGGTGCTAATAAAACACTGATGTCATATGCTCAGTTTCACCCAAGCAGCTGAAAAGTCAGTCTGAACTGATGAAGTGTGTTGTCTGAACAGAGAGCTGAGCAAAGGGTCAAAGGTCTTTCTCATGGGCTTAGGACTGTCTCTCTCTCTCTCTCTCTGATCATCCTTCCATCTCACACTCAGACAAAACTTGGTATTGGTACTAAAAAGCRTCTCACCTACAGTACAGTAGGTGACAAAGTGAATTTTCAGACAGGATCATATAAAAATACATAATTTTTCACCCTACTTAATGCTTCTTATCTCTCGATCATGCTGTGCTTTTTCTTTGGAAATATACATACACATTTATATTTTTATCAGATAAAAAGAAAGACATTTTCTAAATACAGTTTCACGCCCTTTCATGTCTGTAGTGCCCGGAACTTTTTTTGAATTCAAATCTTCCAACRGTCTTAACTGTCATTCAGATGAAACTTGGCTGATTTAGATTTCACATCAAAAGACATAAATCTGAAAAAGTGAATTATTCTAAATTGCTAAATTCTAAAGATGGATTTGACATTCAATTCAATTCAATTCAATTTATTTGTATAGCGCTTTTAAAAAAAAAATAAACAACAAGGGAACCCATCCTCATTTGGGTGAAACAGAAAGCAGGAATTGATCTGCAGTCATAGAGTCGTGTGTTAGGTGGCAGGCAGTTCAGTATAACAGTTGATGTTAATTGATGTTAATATGGAGTCCAGGTAGTTATTGGAGGCTCAGGTGGACTTGTAGGAAATGCAACATGGTTACGGACACTACAGATTTATTTCTTTTTGCTTTTTAAGCTTTAACCAAAAAGCAATTTAAGCAACAATGTTTACAGATCATATGCTTCTAGAAGCATACACCACAGTTTTAGTATCAATGCTAAAATATAATATAAGAGATATGAATAATTTGCATTTTAAATGATTATTGTTCGGAGCGAGACGCTGAAAAACGGCCGTTTTTGGGGCACAGATAAAATCATCTCTCCAAAACTGCAGACGTTTTTCAGGAAGCGAGATCGGTCACTTCCATGTTGCAGAAGTAGCTTCTTTGGCCACACACATTTTCTGTATTATATGTGTAACATTAAAATAAATAAACTCAGCAGCACTACTGAGTCATGGCTGAGTGCTGACTCTGGTTGTGATGTGTTCGCTCGGTCTTACGTTGCCATGTTAAAGCACCGGTTTAATCAGGATGTCTATGACTGGCTGTGAGTCCGTGTCATTTTCATTCCGCAGCTTCACCGACTTGCTGACCTCAAGCACAGCATTAATTATGAATATTTTTATTTCCAAAAATTGGTTTCACATTAAAGACCTGGTGAATAATTATTTTTAAGGCCACTCAGGCCTTCTGGCCATTCTGTCACTGCTGAGATACGGGGGCGTAATTAACCGTCACGCGGGGAAGCTGCACAGCTCCACGCTGATCCATTAATTAATCAGGTAAAGGCAACAGTTAGGGTTTTAGACGCATAGGTGTGTGTGTGTGTGTGTGTGTCTGTGTGTGGTATTGTTTAGGTTTAACCCCCTCAGAGACGGATGATGAGCATTAACACCTTTTATGCACATCAAAGCCGGGGGACGAGGACCAGACGCCACTGAGACTGTCTTTAATTCCGGTTACTTCACTGCAGCCACACAGGCTCATTATAACACACACAGCATAAAACAAGTTATGCAAATGGCCTGTCTTGTTCCTCCGTGTCCTCTGAGTTTGCACTACGGATTCTGGTTATGTAAGTAAAGACATGTTTTGCTCCCTCGGTGCAGCTGCATTCTTGCTGCATATTTAGGGCATGTGTGCACGTGGGTGTATTTGTGCATGTGCAGGATGTTACATGTCATTTCCATGGAATTCACCGTTCCTGCGAAAACGCCTTCAGGCGTATAGAAAAACTGACAACTGAGCGATTGCAACATGGTAAAACCAGCGGATCCGTCATCTTACAGAGCATTAAAGTAGTATGACAGGAGGTCGCAAGTAAACAACACGACACTGGTGGTGTAAACTGGCTTGAGTTAAGTCTTGTTTAAATCCCTTTTCGATCCTGATTCCTATTTAAAACTGACAGAACCCACCCAACACCCCACTCAAGTGACACAGGGTGAACCCCCGAGCGACCCTGTAGGTGCGAGGTGACCGTGCCGAACACTGTGCCGCATTTAATAATCACCAACTCCAATCACCATAATGCAGCGCTAGAGGGAAACGAGATGAAGTGATACCGAAGGTAACGTATGGGACGTCTATGCTGGGATCGTTTCCCTAATCCTATTACACCACCGTCTACTCCTTCTGAAGAACGTGATTTAAATAAGACTGAAACGGTGTGTATTCAAGGTGGCAGTGTGGATTTGGCTGCTACTCGAACAAAGACTTTTCGTGAAGAGTGTGACTGTCTAAGAGCTTAATCCAAGTGTGCAGAGACGACAAGACACACCTCAGGTGTTTGGCCAAGTGAAGATCAATGAGACCTGATAAACAGTATGCTAGCATGCCATCAACTAATTGGACCAGCAGACACCCTTATTCAGAGCGACTTACTTTTTTTTACCTCATTATACAGCTGAGGGCAACTTGGTGGGGCTGGGATTTGAACCTGGGACCTTCTGATCACTACCCCTGTGTTTATCCCATGATTCAAACATGGAATCAATATACTGGCCGAAGTATGTCCGACTTTTAGTTAGCTAGATAGTTTTTCAGTTCATTTATGTTGTTAATGTATGTTGTATGTAGCACCTTGTTCCTGGAGGAGCGTTGTTTCGTTTCACTGTGTACTAACTGTATATGGTTGAAGTGACAATAAACGCCTACTTGAGCCCGCTATAGTAGGTGGTGATAGAAGATGCTCCTTTCAGCTCATTAATATTGTATCCCTGGTTAACTCATGGCAGCACGGTGGTGTAGTGGTTAGCTCTGTCGCCTTGCACCTCCAGGGTGCGGGTTCGGTTCCCGTCTCTGTGTGCATGGAGTTTGCATGTTCTCCCTGTGCCTGGTTGGTTTCTTCCCACAGTCTAAAAACATACAGGTTAGATTAATTGGCATTCCCAAATTGACCATAATGCATGTGTGTGTGCCCTGTGATGGATTGGSAYCCTGACAAGTTGGATTTTTAACGTACTGAGTAACACTCGGCTGGATTGGTACAATGTTTGGGATGGTGTGCAATGATTGGAAATGTATCAACATCAGGGTTGTACAATGAGGCCTGATGTCTAGTGTGAGGCGGAGCCCTGTAAATATCCCAAGGTTTATTACTTTCCTTTTACAGCAAGTCATAAGTGTTTTATTTCTTTTATACCYACAATTAGTAAGCGTTACCTTATTTGAATCTCTATATAGAAGTTATTAAACACCACAGCTTGTTCAGGTGTCCCTCAGTGGTATTAACGTTCCTCAGTGGTTCCTCAGTGGTATTAACTGTTGTATCAGCACGGAAAGTAAACACATAACACAATGCTGACCAAACAGATTCAAGACATTTTGAACACATATACTCTATTTAAGCGACCTCTATTAAAGTTTTCGTCTAACGGCTGCCTCTGACTCTTTGGTAAAGCTGTGTCTCTGTGTTTGATCCTTCTGCACTGGAGAAGACAAACATCTGGCAGAAACCTGGAAGAAATAAATAACACGTAGATGAGCGCAGGGCAATCAGTGCACTCGAGGCATGTGAGATCTAAAGCCCTGAGGCTGGGTGTGTCCACTCGGGAAAGTCATGCCAGGCATATTTCTGCTCATCAGCGTTCCAGCCTCGGATGCACTTTACACTCAGAACAAAAGTGCAGTAACCAACAACCTCAAGGCTGAGAAGTCCAAAGATGGACTCGTATCTGCCGACGTATTAGTCACAACAGCGTAACTGGCTGATTTACATAGGAAGGGTGTGGCTTGATAATGAAACGTAATCTCCCTGTATGTGTGCGATGTACAGGAAGTGGAAGTGACTCAGCGCTGAGCCACAGGTTGGCACCTATTTATAGCCTGCTTGCCTTTAGCTCACCTGATGTGTCCTGGTTTCGAGGTGAATAATTAAGCGATCCGGCTCCTGAGGGGAATTCCAAGATGTGCAAAAGCTAGAACACAGAGTACTTACATATATTGACTCATGCACAAAGAAAACATATCAATCCTACCATCACAAAAACATTTTACAAAAGTTTTTAAAGTGGGATCATTTGATGCTATGATTAGATTAGATCAGCTTTAAGGCAGCACAGTGGTGTAGTGGTTAACACTGTGACCTCGCACCTCCGGTATTGTGGGTTTGATTGCCACCAGGTACTCTGTTTTCCTTCTACACGCCAAAGACTTGCAAATTAGGCCATTGGTGTTCCCAAACTGCCTGAAGTGTGTGTGCCCTGAAATGGATTGGCACCCTGTGCAGGTTGTAAGGCAACACTGTACAGGATAAGTGGCATAGAAAATCAATTAATTAATGAATAGATTCAACTTTATTGTCATTGTGCAAAGTACATGTACAAAGCCAGTGACATCCAGTTTAGTATCTGTACAAAATAGTAATAGTACAAAATTATTATGTGTTCATATGTACAGGTAATGGTAAGGTAGTGTATATATATAATATGTTTCTAGTCACAGGTCACTGGGAGATTTAACTGAGATTAACTGTAGTCTACAAGAAACGAAAAATTTAAAACAGAGCTTGATGAATGTAACCCGGGCCTCATAATTACATCAGCAAGAATCAACAATTACAAGGAACGCACCCCCACGCATCACTCACTCATTCTCCACAGCACTTACCCTGTACAGAGTCACGAGGCGGGATACACCCTGGACGGGGTGCCAATCCATCACAGGGCACACAAATTTGGTCAATTTGGCAACACCACTTAAACTAATCTGCATGTCTTTGGACTGTGTGTGGGACCGGAGTACCTTGAGGAAACGCACCAAACACGGGCAGAACATGAAAACACACACAGACCAAAGGCACGACTCGAACCCCTTGATCCTGGAGGTGTGAGGCCGCAATGCTAACCATCACACCACTTAGCAGCCTAACAGGCAGTGGCGGCCGGTCAATATGGGGCGCAGGGGCGCAGCCCCCCCTTAAAGTTAGGCAGAGATGAATGCTCCATTAACATGTAATTATTTAACATATTAATTATTTATTTTAATAATGAAATAAAGTCATTTAGTCACAATATTCCGCTGTATTTCTTAATATAATTTATTTGCAATTGAAAAAAATCTAAACTGTATTACGTTCATTTGTGTTCGTGTATGTGAGGTGCCGGACAAACAAGTGTCTATGTAGGAACGTAAACTTTTGAAAAGCATGTGACTTCAGGCTGAGCTCTGATTGGATTTTGTCAAATCATCCTTSGKKCGSAGCWCTRWRSGCCCTGAACCCKCCCACWTTTATTCTTAGCGAATCAATATTGTTTTTAAATATTTGGGCTCATGTGATTGGACCGTTCTCAACGAGTCTTTTCCAGCACTTTTTATGGCAAGCGGAACTGCTGACTGGATGTGATGTGGTGTGAGTCAGGCCTTTATTTTATACTAGTAGTAATGATGCTTAATCACCTGATAAATAAATAGCTATTTACAGGCTAGTATTAAAAGTTAATTCAAACAAAGTCAGACTTTGTGTATTTAAAAAAAAAAAAAAAAAACATTGCCACAATTTTTTTTTTTAGAAAAGGGTAACTATATTAAATGTAAAAAAAATATATATAAAAATAAATAACATGGATTTATAATTATAATTGTATTATATATATATTGTATATTGTAATAACATAATTTTAATAATAACTATAAAATAAACTTGTGGTGTCTTAGTGGTTAGCGCTTTGTTTTAGTGGTTAGCACAGTGGCTTAGTGGTTAGCACTGTCATCTTGCGTCTCCAGGGTCTCCGGTCTGTGTTCATGGAGTTTGCGTGTTCACCGCGTGCTTACTGGGTTTCCTCCGGGCACTCCGGTTTCCTCCCACCATCAAAGAACAAGCAGATTAGGCTAATTGGTGTTTCTAAATTACTTGTAGTGTGTGATTTGGTGTGTAAAGTGTGTGTGTGTGTATGCATGCTGCCCTATGATCACTTGACACCCGAATCAAAGTGTACCCTGCCTTGTGCCCTGAGCTCCCTGGGACAGGTGCCATGCACAGGATAAACCATATCACAAAAGTACGATTTAATTATATTATTTATATTAAGACATTAATTGATTAATTATTGCATTGAAATGTGCCCGAATTTATTGTAATCCCTGTTATAATAAATGCACGACTCATCCTTTTCACAAAATTGGGATGACGCACGAGCGGTTGCGACACGCACGAACAAGGTGTGGCGCGAGAGCGGAACTTCTCCCAGCGGCGGGAATCCGGCGCACGGCGCCTTTAAGAGACTCAGCGTGACGTCACGCGCTGTGCAGCTCGGATAGGAAGAAGAGGGCAGGAAGTGTGTGTGTGTGTTGTGTTGTGTTCTAGGGTGAGTCTTAAACCGAGCAGCATGCACACTTCATGCACTTTTGTCAGCACAACACAGACACGCGTGTGCAGAGAAATTCCTGTTAATACACTCACAAAATTAAATAATCTCATGTTAAGGACATACACACATATAACACATATTTTTGTATTGAATTTTTTTTCAAAAGTTGAAATTTGTTTATGCAAAAAAAAACAAACAAACAAGATTTTAATTTTCATGTAGTCTACCTACACAAATATGGACTTTAATCCACTAAAATGTATATGATGGTTATGAAGATATTTACTCCTGTGGAATTGTTTTTATTTTTTGTACATTTAAATGAGATTAGGTTCAATTTTGTCATTGTGCAAAGTACATGTGCAGAGTAAATGAAATGCAGTTATCTAATCAGAAATGCATAAGTGGCCTAAATATCAAATGTGTTAAAATTACAGTATATACTTTATATACATAAACATATATATAGTGTATTTTACTGAACACATTAATATCTGGCCTAAATCAGACACGGCTCTCCAGCTAACATCACAGAGAGTTCAGAGAGGTGAGTTTAGAAAGCAGGTTTATTCAACTTCACCACCAGTGTCTAACACCTGGTCATGTTAAGCTTACAACCAATCACTGAGCAGCATTGTTCCCCAACCACTAACCACCACTGTTTCCTGGCAACTCTCACTGATCGCCATTGTTCCCCAGTAACAAGTCACTGATTATCATTGGTCCCCAACCACCAATCATTAATCACCTTTGTACCAATCACTGATCACTATTGTTCACAAATCATCATTGTTCACCATCAACCAGTCACGGATCCCCTTTGTACCTACCACTAATCACCATTTTTCCCCCAAAATCAGTCACAGATCACCATTGTTTCCCAACATTGTTCCATTGTTTTGGACATATTCAAATTTAGAAGGAAAACCTTGATAATAAACGTGAGGAATTTTTTTCTTTCCAACAATCACTTGTTTTTTTATCTGTGTTCTTCACAGACAGGCCTGTAAATACATAAAAGTTTAATTCATAATAAACGCCATGCTCGAAGATGACTTAAGAATAAAATGCATTTTGTTGTTGTTTTGCTTTTTTTCTTTTTGCAAAATCTCACAAAATGTTCGCATTACTTGGCAAAAGTTTATATATTTCTTTCTTTTTTTTTTTTAATAGTCAGTTTGAAAGGTCGTGATGAAATAGTATGTTGAGCAAATGACTCAAATGTGACGTCACATAGCGACTTGTACAGCTCGCAAGCTTCCTTTATTAGGTCTATTTCCCCTAAAAGCGATTGGAGACAGAAGAGTGTGTATGGAGGGAGCGATTTGAGACGCACCCTGTGTGTGTGTGTGTGTGTGTGTGTATGTGTGCGTGTGTGTGTGTACACTGATGATCACTTCCTCAGAGAGAGAGAGAGAGAGAGAGAGACAGTGTTGGCACATTGAGGTCCAGAGTAAAGGCTGATCATGACAGGGTTCTGATGCGCGGCCCGGATCCCCGGACACACGGCATCGCCCGGTTCAGCCTGCGGTAATCGCGGGAMGGAGGAGGGGTGTGTGAGAGAGCATCCGGCAGCAGGAGCAAGAGCAGCAGGGGTGGAGGAGTTCAGGCGACCGGAGAGAAAGGCAGAGTGAGAGCGAGGAGAGAGAGAGAGAGAGAGAGAGAGACCATGCGAGAATACAAAGTGGTCGTGCTCGGCTCGGGCGGCGTGGGCAAATCCGCCCTGACCGTGCAGTTCGTCACGGGATCCTTCATCGAGAAGTACGACCCGACGATAGAGGACTTCTACCGCAAGGAGATCGAGGTGGACTCGTCGCCGTCGGTGCTCGAGATCCTGGACACGGCCGGCACCGAGCAGTTCGCCTCCATGCGCGACCTGTACATCAAGAACGGCCAGGGCTTCATCCTGGTCTACAGCCTGGTCAACCAGCAGAGCTTCCAGGACATCAAGCCCATGCGGGACCAGATCATCCGGGTCAAGCGCTACGAGCGCGTGCCCATGATCCTCGTAGGGAACAAGGTGGACCTGGAGGGCGAGCGCGAGGTGTCCTCGGGAGAGGGCAAAGCGCTGGCGGATGAGTGGAACTGCCCCTTCATGGAGACCTCGGCCAAAAATAAAGGCTCGGTGGACGAGCTGTTCGCGGAGATCGTGCGCCAGATGAACTACGCCGCGACGCCGAACGGGGACGAGCAGTGCTGCTCCTCCTGTGTCATCCTCTAAACACCACCTTTAGGAGCTTTTTCTGCTTGGGTTGTTTTTTTTTTAAAAAAAAATCTGTTTCCCCCCGTTTGCAGGTAAACAAACAACCTGAGACTCGCTCAACTTCAAGACTTCCTTTAAGAACGGGAAGTTCTCGCGTTCTCTAAAGAATCTCTAAAGAATCATTTCTGGTGTTAAATGTCATCAGTATTTTGTTTTTGTTTCGTTTTGTTTTTAGAAAGTGTCCTATAATAATGTCTTGCACACGCGTAACACGAGGGGGGATCGTGCATCAGTGTTTACAATGACAGAATACTTGAATGTTCTGGGATTGACACAAACCAGGGTCGTTATTTTTTTTTCTTTGATCTTTTAAAACATTGTCTCCCTGGTGCCTAGCTTTTGTTTTGTTTTTGTTTGTTGTTTGTTTTTTAGAACCCAAACTGATTCGCAAAACTTTTTTTTTTTTTTTT